>JALPQI010004410.1:0-82664 GCA_025490895.1 Thaumatotibia leucotreta | reverse complement strand
GTTAAATATGCAAATATTGTTAAATTTTAGACTGAAAACTTCATTAAATTCAGTAAATGTAAAATTGGTACGATATGAGTTACAAATTTATAAAAAAAATACTTAGTTAAAACCGCCAAACACTGAACGAAAACCAATATTTAACTTTTTTCTAAATTGCCGCCATCTTGCTTATAAAACACTTATATTTTTTTTAAATACAGTTTTGCCAACAAATTAGTAACAAATGTGAAAACTATGCGTTCAGCTAGTAAATATCAAATGATATTATTATGTATGTATGTAAATGAAGAAGTATTTACTATCTTCATTCACCTATCTTGAGTTTAGACATATTTATCTTTGGCTGTTGCCACTTGACAAGTCTAATGCCAAATGAAACTACATTGGTAAAAAGTGCATTGTAATGGATAAAGGTGATTAAGATACTTAAAGATTTTAGATATTAGATTAATAATTAAAGATTGTTAGTTGGAGGAATAATAGCTTTAATGTTGTTTCTCTGTTTTAGGTAAGTGTGATAATATTTAGTTCATTTCAACTGTACCTAATGTTAAATGTGTTGCGCGTTATTTTTAATAACAACTATTCTCTGTTTTAGAGCAACACCATTCTTTTATTTCTCATCGTGTGTAACGCACATTATAAAACAACATTAAAGCTATTATTCCTCCAACTAACAATCTTTAATTATTAATCTAATATCTAAAATCTTTAAGTATCTAAATCACCTTTATCCATTACAATGCACTTTTTACCAATGTAGTTTCATTTGGCATTAGACTTGTCAAGTGGCAACAGCCAAAGATAAATATGTCTAAACTCAAGATAGGTGAATGAAGATAGTAAATACTTCTTCATTTACATCTCCCCCCCCTAGATCAAGTTTATTTATAAACAATATAAACATCCATATCAGGAAATATACCCAACAGGAACCAGTTCAGTGTACGTGGAAAATGGTAATCGCTTAAATAGGAAAAAGTTAAATGAATTAAAAATTGGCCCATATAAAGTTATTGAAAAAATTTCCAATTCAATTTATAGGATAGATACAGGCCACAAAAAATCAGAATCAAACCTTTTCCACGTAACTAAACTGGTTCCTGTTGGGTATATTTCCTGATATGGATGTTTATATTGTTTATAAATAAACTTGATCTAGGGGGGGAGATGTAAATGAAGAAGTATTTACTATCTTCATTCACCTATCTTGAGTTTAGACATATTTATCTTTGGCTGTTGCCACTTGACAAGTCTAATGCCAAATGAAACTACATTGGTAAAAAGTGCATTGTAATGGATAAAGGTGATTAAGATACTTAAAGATTTTAGATATTAGATTAATAATTAAAGATTGTTAGTTGGAGGAATAATAGCTTTAATGTTGTTTCTCTGTTTTAGGTAAGTGTGATAATATTTAGTTCATTTCAACTGTACCTAATGTTAAATGTGTTGCGCGTTATTTTTATAATTTTTCTGCTTAATTCTTCAGATATCAATATTTTATATTTTTTTCCAATCTTTTTATAATATAGTTCATTTCAACTGTACCTAATGTTAAATGTGTTGCGCGTTATTTTTAATAACAACTATTCTCTGTTTTAGAGCAACACCATTCTTTTATTTCTCATCGTGTGTAACGCACATTATATGTACATAAGTTCCGAGAAATTCAGTGGTATCGGCCGAAATCGAAGAAGGAAGGTTTACGACCACTGCTTCTTTGTTCACCCGTTTGACAGATAATTCTAATCTTAAAAAAAACGAAGTATAGACTGCCTAGAATTACCTAGGCCCTGTCTCATTCTTGTCGGGAGTGATTAGTCCATTGTGATTCTAATGCGAATTGCAGGTTCGCAAAACTGAACTTTTCTTGGTTTTCTTTTGCTGCAGGCTTATAACGCGTTTCTATCATTTGTTACCGTTGCTAGTTGGCCTATAGTTATCACCAAAAAAGCATTATAGTACATTACGATACATTCGCGAAAAAAACGAAGTTCAAAAAGAGTGGCGATAAATTAAAACACGACCGAAGTGAGTGTTTTAAGTCGACACGTAATACGAATTTAATTTTCGCACGTGTATCGTACGACATTATTCAGTACAGATGGCCCCACGAAGTTTCAAACTGAAAAGAAATGAACCACTTTTCGCACTAGTCCGTAAAAAAGCACCGGATTCTCTCTTTCGAGGGTTGAATCTTAAAATAACTTTAAAACACTTTTAGGAATAGTTTCTTCACACGTGTGATGAAAAATCAAATAAAATAAAACCGGCCAAGAGCATGTCGGGCCATGCTCAATGTAAGGTTCCGTAGCTATTCAAAAACGGCTGGGCCGATTATGTTCAAAATAGTTTTATTTTAAAGTACTCCTAAGCCCACTTTTCATGATTTTTTCATATTTTTTGAACCTACGGATCAAAAGTTAGAGGGGGGGACACAATTTTTTTTCCTCTGGAGCGATAATCTCCGAAAATATTGACTTTAGAAAAAAACTTTCTGTTAAGACCCTTATTCTTTTTAAGATGTCTATTCAATGATACCCCACACCAGAGGATTAGGTACATCAAATAAAAAAAATCATCCGCACTTCACCAGTTGGGGATGGGGAGGAACCCAAAAAATTTTTGGTTCTACTTTTAATTGTACCAATTTGTTGGCATGATTAATATGTATACCTGTACTAAAATTGCAGATTTAGAGTATTATAGCTCTACTTTTCACTTACGATCAGGTGGAGTGGAGCCACTTCGTTGTGCCAACATAAAAAAAAATTAACAACCACTGAGATATACTGCGAACAGACGGACAAACCGACAGACGGACATGGCAAAACTATAGGGGTTCCTTTTTTGCCAGTTTGACTACAGAACCCTAAAAATCAACATTTTTTTTAAATAATGGGATTCCTTTCAATTTGATTTAGTAACACACATATAATTTTATTTACCTGAAACGTTGTAAAATGCGTGTAAAGATCTGGCGCGGTTCCACAGCCCATTCCACGCAATACAGCCGCAATCATATTTAATGGGCGTATGATTTTAACGACACTGCCAAATTGCGGATACTAGAGCTTTTCCTGTTTCTGGAATAGCGCAAACCGTTTTTAGAGAAACGGTTTCGTTAATAACCGTTTTACGTTGCGATAAGTACCGTGAAAAATGTCGAACGGCGGCGCAAATTTCTATTAATACTTTTATTGCGGGTGACTGCTACGAGCGTAGCGCGTAGCAGTCACCCGCAATAAAAGTAAAAAAGAACATCCCGTGATTTTTCCGCTTTGTAGCGAAAATTGACTTCCCATAGAGAACTCCCCTCGAGAGTTCCCCGCGCTCAAAGTGTTCAAAATCGTTCCTGCGGCCATACCGCGAAAAACGAAATTCGTAAATTTCGAGGATTTGTCTCTCACTTTAATGACGTCTTCGTTTGAGTGACAGAGAAAAATTCTGCCCCTGAGATAAAGGGGTTTGACATACGGACGGACAGGCAGACGGACAACGAAGGGACTAGGGTTAGTTTTATCCTTTTGAGGTACGGAACCCTTAAAATACAGATACCTGTATATTGATAATATTGATATTGATAGAGTCACTATAAGATGTTGGGTTCCTAGTTTGCTTAGGAACTCTAAATAGATACTTTGTATAACAAATTTTCACATTGTAAAATAAACATCGTGATTTTGTATTAACCCTTTAACGGGCAGCGGCCCTGCCGCGAAAAACGAAATTTGTAAATTTCGAGGATTTGTTTCTCTCACTCCAATGACGCCTTCGTTTGAGTGACAGAGAATAATCCTCGAAATTTCCGAATTTCGATTTTTGCGGTAGTAGTCCAGGACTAAAAAAACCGACCAAGTGCGAGTCGGACTCGCGCGCAAAGGGTTCCGTACCATTATCAATTTATTATTAAAAAAATACAGTTAAATCAACCTACCTCAAAAACTATAGGAGATAATTTTATAAAACCAAAAATCGTTGATAGAGTTTATTAATGTGCATAACATATATTTTTTTCAGAATTTTATATCGCGTAGTTTAAAAAATAGAGGGGGGGGGGACACATTTTTCAGACTTTGAGACCTGATATCTCGAAAACGATTTGCTTAAATAAAAATGTGATGTATAAACCTTCATATCATTTTCAAAGACCTTTCTATTAATACCCCACACGCTTATGTACAACTAAAAAAAAATTCTATCCCTCAGTTACATGTATGGAGGGCCCCCACCCTAATGGTTTTTTTTACAATTTAGTATCACATTCCTGTAGCGGTTCATACAACACATATCCTTACCAAATTTCGTTACTGTAGCATTTATAGTTTCCGAGTAAATTGGCTGTGACAGACGGACAGACGGACAGACGGACAGACGGACATGACGAATCTATAAGGGTTCCGTTTTTGCCATTTTGGCTACGGAACCCTAAAAAAAAACAGAATTCAAGAAAAATACAAAAAGAGCGATGCAGTGCTCGTTTTTGAAACCGCTGCCAGGGATAAAGGATTAAAACTGCTAACAGAAATCTACAGATTCTTTACGATTTAATGAAACAGATTTTATAACGGGTAGGTAATGGACATCTCTAATGGCTTCAAAGTGTACTTGTATGAACAAGTTAACATCGTGCCAGGATTGAGTGAATTTGGAGGTACGTTCCGCTTTATTTGAATGGGGTTATTACCGTGAATGGGGTTGGCACTTCATATTAAATTAAATTAAAATGAAGGGCTATAACAATTACTTTAATTACAATTTTCGCAAACAGTTTAACGGTAATGTTTCTGGCCTCTTTTGTATTTCCTTGCATTAAAATTTAACTTCTTAACGGCAAGACTAATGGTTTAAAAATTATTATTATAAGTAATAAAAACGTTTGGTGTTGTCTCGATCATTGTAGGTGCTGTAGAATAAATATATGAGTGAGTTTAGTAAAATTAGAATCAACATATAAGTTAGTTTTTACTAAAACGTCCCACTTTGACAAGATTTCCTTGTATCTTATACTAAACTTTAGTAAAACGTCCCACTTTGTCTTTTGCCATAAAGCCGCTTAGTCAGTTTATTCATATGAAGATACACAGAAATCTTGTCAAAGTAGGACGTTTTACTAAAAACTAACACATATGTTGATTCTAATCTTAATTCTTAAAATTACAATATTAGATCTCATATACTAAAGAAAAAATACCGAAGTTTATCTACGACGGAGGTGGGATTCGGACCCACGCCATGTCCTCAGCTTTCCCGGCTGATACCTAAACCACACGGCCGGCTACGCAGCGGTCGTGAGTTCGATCCCCGGCTCGTACCAATGAGTTTTTCAAAAAACTTATCTACGAACTATCATTTGATATTCACAAGTGCTTTACGGTGAAGGAAAACATCGTGAGGAAACCTGCATACACCTGAGAAGAAATTCAAGGGCGTATGTGAAGTCCCCAACATGTACTGGGCCAGCGTTGGGACCACGCAAAATAGGCACGTTTGATGTCGTGTTGCTGATAAAAATGGCCAGGATACAATACAATACAATACAATACACACGGCTATTGATAAAATTATAAAGAATCCAGAGATATTTTCCCGCTAGCAGATGACGAATTGTATTTAACTAGCCAACCGCGCCGGCTTTGCATGGATATATACAATTCTGATACTACAATCTTGAAACACTTTATCTTTTTTCATCACACCTGTTCGGTAAGTGCACCAATACGCTGCGGTGATGCGGGCCGTAGGTGCGTCATTACGTCCTAGTAGGCCGTTAAGGATTTTCATACAACATTACGTCGCACTAGCGCGGTCCGGCGCACGCCGCGCGCCGCGCCGAGATTTCTTTTATGAAAATGATGAAATTAAGTCATCCCTGATTTAGACAATTTTAGAGTAGTTTTGTGAAAATATATTGTTTTATTTACTTTTTTGCATCACAGGTGTGATGAAAAACATTGTGTGTAGGTGTACCACGGGCGGTACAAGAATTATGAAATATTCTTACTTACCGCCCTAAATACACAATGTACTAATAAAAAACCACTTCAAAATCCGTTGCGAAGATTTAAATATTCATAAATGATATTCATAAACGTTTGATAACTTAACAAACCGCTAATAATTGTTTGTCCCTTTTGCTCTTATGGACACATTGTTAAGACCGAAAGGGACAAACAATTATTAGCGGCTTGTTAAGTTAACAAACTTAACATTTTTGGGGCCAAGAGTTCCGATTTTCTTTCGGAACCCTAAAAACATATGATTTGATATTATGTAAATGGCATGTATTTCGGTGCTTTAGTAATGACTAATAAATATTTATAACAGCCCTTTGATGTCATGCTCTGATAGGCATTTTTAATTTGCGAACAGAAAGTTCCGAACTCGCCAACTTTTGGCATAAACCTTCATTTGCGGGAAAAATGTTCTTGGCAGCCCTTTGTTTAATAATTCTATACATACATATACAGGGTGCCCGCGAGGAAAGGGAAAAAATTCAACAGCGGATTTCTGACCAAATTTGAAGTTAAAAATGTAATATGATGTTTTCTGGATTCGGTCTATTTTAAGAGAAAATTAGTTTTTTCTTAAAACCGTTTTAGACCGTTACGCTATGATAAACGCATTTTAGGAAACGATTTTGTCACCATGTTGTCTTAGTCTCGTCACACTTTATTGACAGAAATCAAATGAACAAAAATATTTTTAATTACCTAGCAAATGTAAAAAAACTTTAAAGTGCATTTTTTGCGATAGTTTGATTAATAAAACCATTTTTTTGTGTAGGCATATTAAGGCCTATTAAGGCATTAAAAATATAAAAAAAAATAAAAAAAATTTTTTTTTGCAGATTTCACCAAAACTCATTTAACATTTTTTGCTTCTTTTAGTCTCAGGAATATGCTGAGAATTTTTCCCTTTCCTCGTGGGCACCTTGTATATCACTAGTAAAATATTTTATACCTTTAAATAAATACTGTCTAACTTTAATTCTTAAAATTAGATCAAGTTGGTGAGGATAAAAGCAATGAGTACTTTTTTCACCAAAAAATGAATTATGCATGTTACATTTGACTTGATTTTTGGGACGGGTTTTATACTATGACGGTCTTATGTCCACGGCCACGACATTTTTCTAAGGCGACCGGCTTAGGGGAAAACGATACGTGCGAGAGGGAGTACCCATATCGGCATCCCGCTCCAACTCATGGATTCGCTCGCCACTGGTCGCCTTACGCCGCGGGCACGACATCGGGCTAAGGCGACCGGCTTAGCGGAAAACGTATGGTGCTCCCTCTCGTACCCATATCGGCATCTCGCTCCAACTCATGGATTCGCTCGCCGCTGGTCACGTTAGACCAATGTCGTGGCCGGAGCTTTACGCTCTGCTAGGTGCTGGCCGCGGGCAGCGCTGGCGGGGGCGGCGAAAGGAGAGAACTACCCTCATTGTCACTTTTGTAAAAAGCGGGTTGCCCGCAACACTCACTAGGTCACTAGGTAAATAAGGGCTCGTCTACACTGTCCACCGATGCAATACCTATAATCAGCTCGACGAACCTCGATCCCTATGACAGCTGTCAGTTCCATGCATTAGTTGTCAAATTGCGACATTGTTGACAGATAATGTATGGAACTGACAGCTGTCATAGGGATCAAGGTTCGTCGAGCTGATTATAAAACCGGTTTTCCAACCAGCAGCAATTATCGACTTCATTACGTGAGTAGCCCATATTTGAAATGATGATGATTTATGATATAATTCTAGAGCATATTTTCAATCGGTCCAGTGAACACTATCCTACACGTGTATCTTCTATATTGCTTTCAATATATTGTTGCCCGAAGACTTCAATCTTCGTTCCATTACAGAATGTACACGAACATAGCTTTTGCAATTGGGATCTAGCGATCATTGTAAGGCCTCCTATTGAGACCTCCGATGTATTCATTTGAATCGAAATAGGAAGAATACTTTTAGTTTCTTTCCGGGAATTCTTATTGGTTCGCGAACTTGGGAATACGTCGAATACGATCTACCAGTATACATTTAAACCAAAGTATTTTGCGCAAAGACTCAGCATAGCAGTCCAGCGCGGCAATGCGGCCAGCCTTCTGGGCACTCTACCTCCCCAGCAAGACTTAGTACTTTATTCTTGTGTTTTTTGAAATAAATATATCAAATTCACTTAGAATAAATAAATATACAAAAAAATATAAAGTTTAAAAACCGACTTCAACCGATTTCTTCAAGATCCCGTCATCAGAATCCGACTTGGTGCCAATGGGATATTTACCACACTTATTTCGTACATTAAAATAAATGAGCTGTTGAATAATTTGAATTTACATGGTAAATATCCCGTTTTATCATCATCATTATCATATCAGCCGAAAGACGTCCACTGCTGAACATAGGCCTCCCCCAAAGATTGCCTTAACCGGTCCTGCGCCACCCGCATCCAGCGGACTCCTGCGACCTTCACCAGGTCATCAGTCCACCTTGTGGGAGGCTTACCCACGCTGCGCCTTCCGGTACGTGGCCGCTACTCGAGAACCTTTCCGCCCCAATGGCCATCGGTTTTAAGTCATTTGGCCATGTTAGGTTACAAACTTATGTTTGAAGTTCGTAGTTAACCAACCAGGTCAATCAGGTTCGTAAATAGTTATCCAAATCGACTCTACTTATGACAACGGAGGCGCGTTTTGACAGCGTTCTGAATTACATAAAATGTTTCTGTTGTAGGTTTTCTGTCCTAATGGTATTGGTATTGAGAAACACGCTTGTCTATCAATTGCATGCTAAAAATACGCTCAGAAGCAGTAAAATACAATTTACTATTTATAGAACTTCAGGAAGTACATACATTTATGGTTCCTGCGTCAAAGCATTATAAGGATACAGATATTACATGATCCTGATTAAGGGATCATACTCTAACCACGTGCCCTATTTTATACCATTTTCGATCCCAATTCCGAAGAACGGACAAACAAATAAATGGTAAGGGTTTTATAATAGAATATTATGCACAATATCAAATATGGTTTTAAATTATTTAAGTAATATTATTGGCAAGGCAACTTTTCAGTTTTTTACCGAACTTCGCTTTCTTGGCTTCCAGCCTGACATCTATGGGCAGGCTGTTGAGCAAATAGGGTAGGCGTTTCTGAAGGCACCTGTCGCCGTAGTAATTGGTGACCCTTTTTTTTCGTGGGGAAATGCGTTACGCATACCACCCGGGCGCGGGGGACGGACCCGGGTGGTTATGTGGGACTCCCAGGGCGAATGAGGCCCTGGGCTATACGGTCTGCCGCCAAGACGCTTTAAGGCGAGGTCACGGGTACGCCTGAGCACACTTCCGCGACAGTAATTGGTGATCCTGGGAATATATTAGTAAACCAACATTTTTCATAACTTACACAATAGGACAAACTTTATTGGCTGTTGATAACACGTTATATTATCATAACATGATTCATGATTTGTGTTAAACGTATCTTGTTTATTTAATCTTTTGACATGACTAAATGCTTTTAGGTAACCAAAACAAAACGATATAATAATGATGAAGCATACTTATCTAATTCTAACGATTCTACGTCAAATAAATAAAACTTACGGCTGCAGCGGTCGTGGGTTCTGTCCCGGGCTCGTACCAATGAGTTTTTCCAAAAATTTCATCACCACCCTATCTCAGTCCACTGCTGGAGGTAGGCTTCTCCTATTAACTATGCGTAATGTACGCATTAGGAGGTAATGGCCCATAATCGCCACGCTGGGCAAGCGGATTGCCGATCGCAGTAATGTGTCCACTATGGTGACGCTGCTGCCCATCATCAATCTTCTATTATCGAATGATCCTGACACTTCAATACCTTAGTACCTCGACTCTTACGACACCCACGAGAAGAGTTGGAGTGATGACAAATGTATTCTTACTGCCGTCACCACACGTTCAACTTTTGTACGATCATTTTATATTCACAAGTGCTTTACGATGAAGGAAAACACTGTCAGGAAACCTGCGAAGAAAGTCAAGGGTGTGTGTGAATTCTCCAACAAGTAAGGGGATAGCTTTGGGACTACACAAAATAAGCACGTTTTATGTCGAATTGCGGAAAAAATGGCCAAAATACGACACAACAACTATTAATAGGTAGATATTGATTTTATTTTCAGTGTCTACCTAAATTGGTTACAATTCTCAGGATAGAATTTCGAAATCGATAAAATATTTTAGGAACAAACGCCAAATATTACAATTTCATAATTCTCTGTGAACTCTGAACGGGTACAGGTTTCTTCCATTAGCCCATCGCTTCTCAAACCTATTATCAGATGTAAAATTTAATCCATCTCGAAAGACAATATCTAGTAGAGTCTTAAGTTGGTTGTACGTAGAATAATTATAAAATAATTAGTGCTGGTCGACCTGAGTCTGTCTATCTTGCTTTCTCTATCGTTGGTTCTCACCAATGTATGTGTGTGTACTTGCGAAATGCACAGAAAGTAAATTGGGTACAAATTACACCAATGGCAGACATTGGTGTAATTTGTACCCATGTCAATAATTACCAAATAAAAAAAATACACTTTAACCGATTTCTCCAAGATCCTATAATCAGACCCTGACTTGGTGCCAACGGGACCATCTTGGGGTAATACCCGTTCGTGGCGTGTTGTTTTTACGAAATAGTTAAATTTTTTCAATGGTGGTGTAATGGTGGTGTAATGGTGCTCTTAAAGCTATATGTATTATCTATACCCTAACACTTTCATTGCCAACGAGTGGTACGCGCTACGCTCGTAGCCGATCCCGTGATTTTTTACGGTTTGTAGCGAAAATGGTCCTTCCACAGAGAACGCCCCTCGGGAGTTCCCGGCGCTCAATGTGCTAAGAAATATTATTATGAGGAGCGCTTATCTGATAAATTGTTAACAGATTGAGAACCACAGTCCTACCCTCAGGGGAACATTGCTCATTATTTAAACGTGATTTAAGCGTTCCTTTCAGCCTTCAGAAGCCTTCACATTCTCTGACAATGGGAGCTAAGCAGGTTTCGGGAGGACATTTTTAAATGGCGTATGTTGAATTTGAATAATGTGATGTGAATCAACATCAAAAAGTGTTAATAAATACTTATTTCATCAAAATTGCTCACAGTATAGCGGGAGGTACATATTATTATTGTGCGTAAAGGGCGTTTTGGACTGTTAATAGGTACCAAGATATTTTATGTGGAACAACTCAAATATATTTAATTTTTGTGAGTTTAATTTTTTAAGTAGGTAGGCTTAACACTATTATGTATATAAATTTAAATATTAGATGTTATGACCGAAGAAAAAATACCGAAGTTTACTAACACTGGAGGTGGGATTTGAACCCACGTCCTAAGCTTTCGCGGCTGATTCCTAAACAACTTGGCCACTCCCGCCGAGGTTTCGGTAAACTTCGGTATTTTTTTCTTTAGTATATGAAATCTAATATTTAAAGCTAATACTAAGAGTTCAGTGAATTAGATTACGATAAAAAAAAAATAACATACTTAATGGATGAACTCACATAATTAGATTTGGATAGAAGAAACAAGTTCATTCATTTGTATGGCGGCCGAGCGTGTCAGATTTTGTACTGAAGTTGTTACTTGCCTATGATTTTAAATATGTCTCAGGCCCTTGAGTATTCATATTTTTTGTGTTGTTGCAATTAATATTACTTAAGGAGGCATTATTAATGTTTTTGTTCACTTTAACTTACAAAATTTGACGCCCGAAAGCTGCAAGCTGCGATTAATGACGTACAACTCAGTGGATTTCACTGAGTTCATTTGACATGCTAAAGTAGATACGTTTGCTTGATCTATGGTACCTATATATCACATCTGTGGATGAACTGTATAAAATTAAATAAAATCAGAACCCATTTCGATAACCTTCAAAAATATGATGGGTATAAAAAATTCTAAATATGTTTCAAACATCTATCTCTTGGCCGTGTGGTGACCCCAACTCCTTCCGTGGATGTCGTGAGAGCCGACTAAGGGATTGAAGTGTCGCTGACCATATATTTATTGAATAGGGATGGTGGGCTGCAGCGTCATCATAGTGGACACACTAGTGCGTTCGCCAACACTCTTACCTAGGGTTCGATTATGGGTATTAGGTACTTCCTAATGCGTCCATACGCATAAGTAATGAATGGGAGAGGCTTAAGTCCAGCAGTGGGCTGAAATTGGCTGACGATGACCCAATTCTCTCACATTACACATCTACACTAACGTATACTGTCTAACATGGTAAAGACTGCTCTATTATAAATTCATATTAATGTTCCGAACCTTTTAGGCCACGTGTGAATTTTGGGACCAAAATAGTTACTTTAGTACAAAAGGGCGTATCTACGAGACGTATTAGTTTATTCATCAAAAAGGTGGAATGGGATATTTATGAGAGGTAAAATATAAGAGGTGTTGTATAGCTTTCGAGCTTTCAAGCCTAGACATAAGTGAATGAGACTCGTTTTTACGAAATATTGGCTTTGAATAAATAAATCAGGATCATTCCACAAGTTTTTGTGGAATAATAGTTATTTGTTATACAAGGGTGCAAAGTTGTATTTTACCCGCGAGTATGAAATTGAAACACGAGCAAGCGAAAGGATTCTATAGTTGAACCATGAGCGAAGCGAATGGTTCTAAAATAGAATCCTGAGCGCAGCGAGTGTTTTAACATACGAGAAGTAAAATACATTTGCACCCGTGTATAACAAATAACTATTATTCCACAAAAACTTGTGGAATGATCCTGATTTATTTATTCAAAGCCAATATTTCGTAAAAACGAGTCTCATTGACTTATGTCTAGGCTTGAAAGCTCGAAAGCTATTACGATAAGCTATATTATATATTAAGCTAAACTTTTCCCCTCACTATAGCGAGGAAACTCAAAAAAGGGTAATTATTTGTTCTCATTACAATCATCATCGGGTTAGTGATAATAATTTTCCAAATGCATCACGTATTTAATGCAAGATTTTGTCGCAGAAAACTTAGCACGAAAAAGTAAACGCAGCACGATTTTAACACATTCCTGTAGTTGCACACCAACGCCAATGCATTATTAAATCATTCTCATTCATTATTTTTACAAAATTATAACAGAACACCCTGAAAGTTGTTTAGTTTACTATTTTTATGCGTGTTCGAGTCGGTAAATAAAGATTATAACCTATAATATTTAAAGGGACTTCAGTGATATTCTCGCGTTCGGAGTCTTCCATCTTTAAATTCGTCGAGGCGTGGGTAAACGGGCGAGGAGATAAAAGCAAATCGTAATCACACTATTTTAATTACACCTTGTAATGGCGAAATATAATTAACAATACGATCACTATTCGTTAAATCACTGATTTAGCAAGACGTTCTGCAGAACACGTGGTGCTAGTTACTCGATTTTTATGGATAATGCAGCACCGAATTCACCATACTTTTTCGTTCACAATCTGACGTCTCACTTGCCGCCATCTTACCAATCCCAATGTCGCCAGCCTTCCCGTGCTGTCCGACATTATTATGACAGTTGTTCAGTCTGAATTGCACCAGTGTTCTGCATTACGTCAGAGCGTGTCAGACGGCTTAAATCAATCCGTCCAGCAATCCAACAACGATCACCGTCTAACACGCTCTTGAGCTAGAATAAATTACTTTTAATTCCGTTTAAATTA
This sequence comes from Thaumatotibia leucotreta, assembly GCA_025490895.1. Classification (NCBI taxonomy): domain Eukaryota; kingdom Metazoa; phylum Arthropoda; class Insecta; order Lepidoptera; family Tortricidae; genus Thaumatotibia; species Thaumatotibia leucotreta. The sequence continues at coordinate 68,931 of JALPQI010004410.1, read as the reverse complement.
ACGTTTTAATTGACGCGCCGTCACGGCCTGACTGACACGTCGCTCGTCCTCGCGCGACTCTCAGGTTATTCTGAAAAGATGCAAATAAACCGCCTTGAAACTCCTCATGTTCTAGCTCGTCCATTCCTGACTAAATTTCTCTGATCGGACCGGGCAACTACTCATCAGTACCCCTACAATCATCACATACAGATGCAGATCGGGCCGGGTTACTACTCATTAGCACCCCTACGATCACTACATGTCGCTACCGATCGGACCGGGTGACTACTCATTAGCACCCCTACGATCACTACATGTCGCTACCGATCGGACCGGGTGACTACTCATTAGCACCCCTGCGATCACAGACCTTATACACATTTGTCGGACCGGGCCGCCACCCACTCGGTGCCCCTACGACACCAATTTACACTATAGCACATCCACTACGCCGGAATCAGCCATACTACTGATCAGGACATACTTTGTACAGCCATTAATTTACGGCCCTTTCTGTCGATCACATACTTACAAGTCGATTCAGGTCAGTCGTTCTCATCGGCAGAGAGGGTGGCAGAGCTGGCGGTCGATGTGCGAGAGCTTGCTACAGAGAGCGTATCACTACCATCATCGGAAAGAACCTCCCTACTCTCTTGACCATGGACCGCCGTCTCGGCCTCCTTATCGTTATTTAAGCTATCACTTACTTCAACTAAACCCTCAAAGTCTCCGGGTACCGCACGCAGATTCTCGTGAGCATATTTATATACACGGTTAGTACCACTAATTGAACGAAGTTCATAACGATCGTTTTCTAGAACGCGAGTTATTACAAAGGGGCCCTTAAATTTTCGTTGCAATTTTGTTTGGTTGCGTTCGCTGGACTTGATGAAAACGAAGTCTCCTTCTACGAATGGCCTAACACTAGCTCTACCACGATTAAATCGATTTTCTTCTGCTGAAGCTGCTTTCGTTATATTACTAGACGCGTTTTTGCGGATAATTTTAAGATCAAGACGAGGTGCTGGTTCGACATTTGACGCTGTTTGAGCTAAACCCAAAGATTGTGAACGTATTCCAAGATTTAATTGTAATGGTGTGTAGCCGGATACCCTAGAACGAGTACTATTTAAAGCTAACTGCACATTGGATAGTTCATCACGCCACACATTATTTGGGTCGTTTTCGATTATTGTAAGCAAACTCTTTAGCGTACGCATCACCCGTTCCACTTGGCCGTTTGCCCTACTTGAACCTGTGGCAATGAGGTGGAGTTCTACGTTGTGACGGGCACAAAATTGCTTAAATTTTGAACTAACATAGCATCTCCCTTGATCGGCAATTATCCTCTTTGGTGCTCCAAACAGGCACACAGCCGATTCCAATGATTTTATCGCGCTACCAGCATCAAGCGAGGGAGTATATTCAAGAAGGACGAATTTTGTAAAAGCATCAATGATTACTGATGCGTATTCTTTCCTGTCGCTTTTCCCACTCAACTTTCCTGTTATGTCTATATGAATGGTATGCCAAGGTGTAGATACTTTGGGGATGGGATGAAGCCTGACCTGCTGAGCTCCTGAACCACTTTTTAGAAGCTTTGCATACTATGCATGAATCTACAAATCTACGGACTTGCTTCGACATCTGAGGAAACCAATATTGTTCGTATAATTTGTCGAGAGTCTTTTCCGCGCCTAAATGTTGGATTTCTGTGTGTACATGATTAATTAATGTCCAAATTAAGAAACGTGGTATGATGGGTAGCCAGTAGCTAACCTTGTTGCGTTCTACCTTTCTGTAAAGTACCCCATTACGCACATCGTATGTATGCGCTGTCGCAATTGGAAGCTCACCGTTATTATGTTTTGAAACTAAGTCCTGAATCTCAGCATCACGTTTTTGCTCTACAGTAAGCCAACCCTTGTGAAGCTCTGCAAAATGGACCACTTTGTACTTTTCAGATGCCTGATTTGCGTCGTACTGATGTTCATCGGGCGCAGTGCTGCAGCAGACGGCATTTCTTGACAGATAATCGGCGTGCTCCATGCTACTTCCCTGTTTGTGCACGATCTTAAAATCGTATGCTTGTAAAAAGGCCCACCATCTATGAACCCTTGGAGTTAAATCTATTTTAGACTTTGAAGCTTTCAAAGAATTGCAGTCTGTAAAGACTGTGAAGTGCTGTCCATACAAATAATGGCGGAAATTTTGTACCGCTCGAACGACGGCCATGGTTTCCAACTCATACGAATGATACCGGGATTCCGTGTCGGTCGTTCGACGGCTGAAATAAGAGACTACATGAGGCGCTCCATTATGCCTTTGAATTAGTATAGCGCCGTATCCCTCGGAACTGGCATCTGTATGAAGCTCTATCAAAAAGAAAGGAAACGGTCTCACCGAATGATGTGGTTAGTGTCCCCTTCGCTACTCTGCGCTCGCATATGTTCACTTCCTTGGTCGACGATGTAGCTCCGCTGCCACCCTTCCGCTCTGAGCAAGATGATGCGAGATGTCCCGGTCGTCCGCACACGAAACAGGTAACATTCGATGGCACCATCCTGTCAGGCAGCTTGAACGGCTTTTCAGTTGATTTCTTTGATGAGTCTGGTTCCTCACGACGTTTACGACAGTCAGTTGCTCTATGACCTGCGATACCACAGCAATGACAATTGCCCGTAAAGCTTTGGTCGGGAATACGGGATCTCTTCGCTTCAGATTCAGAAATATCGCTGCCATCGTTACGTCTTTTAAGAGAAACACTGTTGAGTACTCGACATAGTTGGGCTCGAGTCTTTAAGACGTGAGAATGAAGCTCCCGGCGAATTGTGCTATCCTTTTGTGACAATACTGATGTCACTAGCCCAATTATCATGTCTTCAGCCATTTCGACACGCGGTATTCTTTCTATATATCCCCACAAACGCATAGCCGCTTCACTAGCAGTTTCCTTAGCTGTAATTTGAAAGCGGAGAATCTCGTCGAAATAATCCTGTGGTAGCATAGGTTTCGCAAATTTGGCTATGAGCAGTTCTTTTATTTGGGGCCAAGAAACCTGTGTGGCCTGCAGCTTCGTGAGGCAGACAGCGGCTCTGCCTTTAAGAGCGTGTGTCAGTACTAACAATAACTCCGTGCCTTCAAGCTGTCTGCTTGTCACAATAAATTCTGTCAAGTTGCACCAACCTTCAATATCTGCTTCGGTCTCATCAGGATCAAATTTAACCAGCCGTGTTGTTATTCCACCTGTGGGCGCAGTTTGAGGTTGTGGCGCTGCTAGCACGCGAGTTAAAAGCGCCTCCATATTTTGTGCTGCAAAATATGAAGTTGGAGTAGCTATTGCCGCACTTGAGTTACCGATCTCCTCGGAAGGAAGCCCTTTCGATCCCACAACTGATAAAGGGACTTCAGTGATATTCTCGCGTTCGGAGTCTTCCATCTTTAAATTCGTCGAGGCGTGGGTAAACGGGCGAGGAGATAAAAGCAAATCGTAATCACACTATTTTAATTACACCTTGTAATGGCGAAATATAATTAACAATACGATCACTATTCGTTAAATCACTGATTTAGCAAGACGTTCTGCAGAACACGTGGTGCTAGTTACTCGATTTTTATGGATAATGCAGCACCGAATTCACCATACTTTTTCGTTCACAATCTGACGTCTCACTTGCCGCCATCTTACCAATCCCAATGTCGCCAGCCTTCCCGTGCTGTCCGACATTATTATGACAGTTGTTCAGTCTGAATTGCACCAGTGTTCTGCGTTACGTCAGAGCGTGTCAGACGGCTTAAATCAATCCGTCCAGCAATCCAACAACGATCACCGTCTAACACGCTCTTGAGCTATAATAAATTACTTTTAATTCCGTTTTAATTGACGCGCCGTCATATTCTTTGACAATGTTGACGTTGACATTTTTTGCGTTTTGTATTGCATCTAGTCATCTTATCATTATTCACTAAAAAAGTTGTTACTTATGGAATTTTAGGATTTATATGTTAAAATCATCATATTATATAAAGGTTTGTATTTTACACTAAATTCTCAAACAATTTATTTAATTATCATTAATATTATGGAACAATTTCCATGAGCATTTTACGTTTTGTTATTCCAAAACCAAGGTCATTACTTTGCCACACAAGTGAATAATATGCGTTTTCACACGTTCGTATTAAAGGATAAACGAGCACTTTACGAGCTAGTGAGGGGAAAATAAAATTATTTCATGTAATACGTTGATTAGAGTGTAGTCATACTAATAGGTATAAATCATACAGTTAGGTACCAATATCGAAATTTGTTAGCTACTAAAAAAATAAGTGAAAAATAAAGGAAAAAAATAATTGCATAGTAAAGATAAACCGTTTCATTTAATATTTATCACGAAGTGTTGTTGATTACGTAATTCTACCTACCTGAGGATAACTGTCAAAATGCTTACCTCTGGCGAAAAGTAATCTGATTCCTTCTGTAAATTACTTATGTACGAGTATGTGTACTTTGTAATCTAGATTACTTTTTGCCCAAATCTACCTATAGCATTTGCAGGGTACCTATAGAATAAACAGCTTTTCCGCTTTCAAAATGGATAATAAATGTTCAAAGAATTCAAGTTCCTTACATTTTTATAACGACGTACATGTTTAAACATGTAGCAGCGATGCCCCACACAAAAATGTTCAGCATTTTCCTACCCCGGTATTCGACGGATGCCAGCTCTGAAAAATACGAAGGAAAATTCTTAAACAGTTTAAATTTTGTGTAGAAATAGTGTTTATGTGTAGATGCTATTCACAACACTTTATGTAAAATATTGTCGTCTTACTCAAACAGTAGCCATAGGTACCATGACTTTACAAGTATCGGTAACGTTAGATTTTACTCGATACGTAAAGCAGGCTATCGCGCTCGCTGCAATATACATTGATTTAAACTTTCACGATTATCACTCATAATTTAAAGACAAACGGGTCTTAATCGCGTAAACTTACGTTTAATTATATCCTGACGTTTTGGGCATAACGTTACATACATACGCGTCGTCGCAGACAGACTCACTGCAATATGTCAATTGTAAGTGCGAGCGCGATAGAATCGAGTAAAACCTAAAGGTGCATGCAGACCAAAAGAGCATTCGCTGTTCTATTCCCCAACTCTACGAAATTCGATCGTAACGCGAAACGTGATTCGTTGATGTCGTAGAGTGGGGGATAGAACAGCGAATGCTCTTTTGGTCTGCATGCACCTTTACGTATCCTTTAGGGTCTCACCAAACCAACCAACGCGGAGTCGGCTTTCGCCGAGTGTTTTACACCATACTATTCGCATTTAGCCGATCGACCGTCTCCGCGGTTGAACACCTGCGTTAAGCAGTCTCATCATCCTTGCGGCCGTAGAAACGCTCGATCGGCTGCGATTTGCTACCGCAACAGTTGTAAAGCGGCGGTCGGCTCTCCCGTGCTCCGTCCAGCCGTCGAGACGTCAGACAGCACGCGTACAGCCGCTGAGTCCGACGAATAGTTAGATAGGACAGCGGGTGATCGGCAATCGTAAATCTCATTTTTGGAGACTAGTTGTTAGTAACTAGTTTGAAATTGAACAGACGTGTATGATTACGACAATATTACTTCGTGTTGTCAGATCTTTTGCAGATTTTAATGTGGGTAATAATTCAAATGAATAAATACAAACGCATCATTAGCTACTTCGCCGTCATCGGCTCTTTTCGGCCGTCGTCAGCTATGTTCGCCTGTTCGGCCGTCGAAGACGCTGAATGGCTTCCGCCAGCTCTGACCGGTCCTTATCGTAGGTACTCGGCCGTGATCGGAGCCGTTCAACTCTTATTTTAAAGACAAACGGGTCTTAATCGCGTAAACTTACGTTTAATTATATCCTGACGTTTCGGGCATGACGTTACACCCGTGGTCGCAGGCAGACTCACTCCGTTCAACTCTTTCCGGCACCGTACGGCGGTATTAGGAGATTTACGAATGCGAACGTGTGCGTTAGGCTGCAAACGGGGTTGTACGAATGCGAACAGCGTTACGACAAAACGCCGTTATCCCGTCGAAAGACGTCGTTTCGCGTGGGCCGAGCCGATTTACGATGTCCTCGCTCTTATTGCCTTGACATAAAGCTTTTTCCGTACGCGATTAGCCGAAACGGCGTCGACTAGTTTGGTGAGACCCTTACTTTCCAACTCATGGTACGGAAACGGCGGTGTCGTATTTAAGAACAGAACTAATACCTATACTTAACTTTGGTATATTAGGTGCCATGTACCAAAGAAAAAATACCAAATATTTTCTTCGGTTATCGCGAGGATTACACATTAAATAAAACTATGAAAACGGATAAACTCGCGTAAAAGAAATGCGCGCGGGAATGAAGTTAAAATTAGTTAATATACGAATACTTGGTATTTCAAAAAATACCAAGCTTACCATCGTAACATTGGATGAACAAAGCGAACCCACGTCCTTAATTTTCGCGGTTGATGCCTAAACCACTTGGCCACAGACACATTTCCACAAAAAACTCGACTATTCTTACCCTAAAGACCTGTCTCGCGTTCCTCTATTAAAATAAAGTCTTTATTCTTTACCTCGAATAAAATAAAAACAATTTCACCGAATCTTGTCAACCCGTCATACCTTCCATTAGACCCGGCGCCATTATTCGACAAACAAGGGAGATGACAAGACGAATCTATTTCTATTCACCGAATACTAGATCATTCTCCTTTTGACAAGAATAATAGTGAAATATGACACGGTGACTTACCGATGCTCGTTTGGATATGCGAGTTACTTGCACCGCTCAGAATCCTTAGCCAAGCCAATCGCAAACGTTTAGTAGCGTATCGTAGTTTTCCCTCTCTGCTACTCTTTCATATTAGTGCGACAAAGACAGTTAGCTGCCTTTACGATTGACGATTAAGCGTTTGCGATTGGCAACTTGGCTAAGCACCCAGTCACTTTAAATTTCGGATTTATACAATGTTTAAGAATGACAGCCGGTAGTGAAATGTCACATCGCTTGCTGATCATGCGCACGTGCACGCCACGCAAGCGGTGTGCCATCTAATATGGCATTTACATACGTTACAACGCGCACGCCACGCACACGCATCCGGTGTGGCTTGGCCTTTACCAAAATTAAGTAGTGAACAAGGACTTATAAGTAGGTTTAACAAACGGTGACAAAATGGCTCAGTTAAAGTCAGTCAGTCTTCATAGTCTACGTGGTAGTGACCCTACGAAGTTTAGGGTTTCTGGTTCAAATACCGGCGGGGGCATTTAAGTACATATTCGTATTATTCGTGTTGTGTCTTTATCACAAAAAAATCTTACTGTGTTTTGGTTCTTGTATAAATACCATAACCAAATAATAAACGTTTCATACGTATACGTATACATTTTTGCATTGTATTATTAGTATCCACAACACAAGCTATTTATTTCGCACGCACCCGCAGCAGTTAGCGCCGTTTATACAATTGTTACACGAGCGTCCGCTCCTTTAATCCGCGCCAACTACTTATAATTGGGTGACGTGACACAGTTGTGATTTTTGTATGAGATGATGTTTTGTTTCCAATTTTTGATGTATGGATTAAAATCTTGCGTGAAGAAGAAATACAAGAGCACAGGATTTTTTTTATTTACTGAGACGAAACAGCAACTAAAAGCGTGACAGAGTGGAATGAAACAAGACAACGTAAATAATTTTGACCGAATTGATGTATTAATTCCGCTGCATCGGTTTTTTATTGAGGTACCCTATTACTTGATCCCACTGGTCATACACATTGCAGTCAACGCATTAAGGTCATATTTTGGCCGACAACCAAAACTCACTATAAAAACCGTCACTACTCTTAACAACGTCGTATATCACTATTGAAATAGAACTGAGACACGAGATTACGAGCTATATTTCAAGTTTATATTTGTTCTTTAGAGACTTCTGATTGTCAACCGACGATATATCGGTGCGAGAATAATAGACTGTTTTACGTATTAAGTCAATGCTAAAGGTGGATTTACACTAAACGAGCGAATGCTCATTCTATCCCCACTCTTCGAAACTCGTTCGCTACACAAAACGTAATTCGTCGAAATTCGTTGATTCCGTAGAGTGGGGGATAGAACGATTATTCGCTTGTTTGGTGTAATTTCATCTTAACATACATATCTACTACATAATTTAAAGACTTAATGGGTCTTAATCGCGTAAACTTACGTTTAATTATATCCTGACGTTATGCCCGAAACTTCAGGATATAATTAATGGTAAGTTTACGCGATTAAGACCCGTTTGCCTTTAAATTATGAGTGATAATCGTGAAAGTTTAAATCAACATATCTACTACTCCGTCCTAAATGTTACTGAAATACATTTATCGAATTAACTGGCAAAGCAAGTCTGAATTATTTTCAAGTGCACTCGCCTATCTAAATTACATTCAAAGGATCGCCGTAACCCCTCCAAGGTTAAATCACAGAAATAAAGCATAAAAGAGCTTTATATTGCTAGATATCGCCAATTAAATATTTACCAGTTATTTAGGTAAGGCGATTATCTTGTTCAGATTATCAGGTATTCAGGTTTATAAGTTATCCTTCTTATTCATAAACGTCTTGATTAATTGATACGAGTATAAGGTTGCTTATACTGGTTTCAAATACTCTAACGGATATGTACATTTTGTCTTTGTCCAATGCCTAAGGACACCCTGTATATTTTTTGAATTTTCTTGAACTTTCATGAAGGTAAAGCATTTAAAACAACAAGCTTACATCAGTCCTTTATCAGTCGAAGTCAATAACAAATCGCCTAACCCACCTTAAATAACCAAGATAATAAAATGTATTGTATTTCAAAACCAATAATACGTGAAATCCCTCAACAAGTTAGATATTACTATTACCATTATTACGAGCTAAACATCGAGTCTAAATTCAAACTAGGTTACTGGACTGGTCTCATAGACGAACTTCTGATAGACTCCGCATACAACTCCCTGGTTTTATATCACGATATTCACGATCCGTGGCCTATTTCACCATAATTACAAGTATGACAATTGTAAAATATCACTGTTACTGGTTGGCTGCCGCTTACTATTGGACGGTCCATGTACTTGTTTGGCATCAATATAAAATTATTACTAATAACGTTATACTGTCGTTAAAAACTACTTTTTATTTTCCGAAACCCGTGATAATTGTCACAATGTTTAATAGTACAGTTTTCATTAAATCTTGACATATGGTTTGGCTTATGTCGGAAGTTTGCTACAGTTGTCGTGTTTTTGTGACAATTGTAATTTTGCTTCGCAAAAAAACTGATTTATTTTATTAAAGTTTCTGCACTACATTTTATGTTGGTGGCAAACAAACGCACGGCCCTTCCGATGGTAAGCAGTAACTGTAGCCTATAGACGCCTCCGATTGGAGAAACAGTAAATTTACAATTGTAGCACTTGTCAATGTGGTGAAATTGGGGCCTGAAAATGCGATTCAGTTTACGACCTAATTTGAATCGCGATATGTTAGTTCCACAGAAATGTCAAAAACTGACAAGCCGAACCTAAACTGCATCGCATTTTAAGAGACTGCTGCGTTCTTATGACCTGTGTATCTATCAGGATAGCCTAATTAAATTTCGGTTAATCGCACAAGCACACGCATATTTTCTGCGATTACTATTTGATATATATTATGCTAGCGGCTTGTATATTATTATGGCCAATCTGTACAGTAAGCGGAGTGGACTCATTAATGGCTCCGTTTAACCTAACTGATGAGGTTACATAGATATCGTGTATTTATTCTTAACTTTGCGGGAGGCCTATGTTCAGCAGTGGACGTCTTTCGGCTGATATGATGATGATGATGATGACGATGATGATTCTTAACTTTATGCAGGGGGTGTGTAAGGTTGGGATTAATTTTACTCAAAATCACCTCGGCTACAGTGTCATCAGCGACGAACGTCAAACGATGCCATTAATGACTCCGCTTCGCTCGCGACGGTAAGCGGGCATTAGCTTGTGGCGTCGGTGTACGATATGTGAAAATTATTGGTGTTATTTTTAGGAAAAGTTCATTGTATTTAGATTAAGTTTAGGTTTCACGCCAAAGTCTGTTCAATTAATTCTGTTATTTTTAAACTTGACCGGTTAAGCCAAAGCAAAGATACAATGTTCTTGCGTCCACATTAGTTTCATTGCGTGTTAAATCCGTAATAGTACACTGAACAAGTGAAGATGACCTGACATGCTTGAACCAGTTTTTTTAATTACACAGATGTTCCATCTAACAGGCATGTGATCTGTGGTGGAAGTTCAAACAACAGGCAATGACAGACTGACAGCGTTTCGGATCTATATATAATATTAAATTGGCTGGAAATGACGGGTGCGGTTTCTATATGAATCCTAAATTGAAGCAGCTTATGATTATGAAATGTTTGGCAAATACCATTAACTTCTACAAATACTCTGATTATAAATACTAGAAGTAATATACCTACCAAAAAAAAAGACTAACCGCCTTATGGCCTGGCCACGACATTGGTCTTAGGCGACCGGCGGCGAGCGAATCCATACGTTGGCGCGAGATGTCGAAATGGGTAGGTACTCCTTCTCGTACGTATGGTTTTCCGCTAAGCCGATCGCTTTAGACCAATGTCGTGGCCTGGCCTTAAAGCCTAATGGAACGGTCACGACAGTGGTCTTAGGCGACCGGCGGGGTGGAAACCTTATGTGCCAGAGGGAGTTCCGATATCGGCCTCTCTCTCCAACTTATGATTTCGCTCGCCATCGCTCCCCTAATGCCCTGGCCACGACATTGGTCTAAGGCGACCGGCTTAGCGGAAAACCATACGTCCTCCCTCTCGTACCCATATCGGCATCCCGCTCCAACTCATGGATTCGCTCGCCGCTGGTCGCCTTAGACCAATGTCGTGGCCGGGCCATTAAAGACCAATGTCGTGGATAAATCGTATCGTGAGATACATCTCATGATGTCTAAAATAAATAAAATACATTGTTTTTACGTACTTTAATTTATGTCAATAGTTGTTCGTATATTCACCGATTTCAATGAGCCACCTTTATCAACCAATTGGGAACTAACCATGACCATGAACCATCAAAATAACGTCATAAAACTTATTCAGATATTATCGAACCGGGTTACTTACGTATTTAAGTCGATGATTGCTCGACATGTTTCGACCCATTAAGAGGGTCCTCGTCCGGAACACTCTCGGCCAAAGCCCGACGCGTAAATACGTAGTAACCCGGTTCGAAAATATTTTAAGGAATGAATTAATGAATAAATTTATTTCAGCCCAATGTCCATATTGCATTAATTAGTAATTACAAACACAAAACAAACAAAAAGATTTTAACCTAGTGTTAGTCTAACGTCACAAATAACATGAAATATTCATTTTAAAAATAAATACATGTCACAGCCAAAATCAAATAAATAAAATGTCAACGAATTGTAAAAAAAAATAAACAAAATGAATAAATTATAAATTAAATTAAAATGAATACATTAAATCAAATAGTGCAAAATTATTAAAACGCGGAGCAAGTTGAAAATTTTAAATTTATTTTTTATTTTGTCTGTGACTTGTCAAATACGTGAAGGTAATTAATTCACTTTGTGAGTGGACAGTCTAAACTAAACGGTTGGCTAATATGTTTGAAATATTATGTTTGAGTCACACGTTAGTTATACTTCTAAAGTTATAAAACTTGTATAAAACAAATTACAAGAAATCTCTCACTACTTGTGGACTAAAGTTTCAATTCCAAATTGGTTGAGTGTGTTTACCAAAACATTGTGCAGTAATCCTTTACTTCCCGGCCTGCAATTACCACGAGCGTTCATTTGATTACAGGTCCCCACGAAGAGAAATACGACAGAAAGTTGGGTGATATTCGGAAAGACTTCGCGAAGACGATCCAAGAATTGGTGCTTAACAATACGGAAATAAAGGTATGTTTTATTGCAATAACGAATTATTTCAAACTATACATAGTTAAGACCTTAAGTAATCAAAAGAAAAATCACAATTGCGTCAATTATGTTCCAGAAGTTAGTCATACAAACGATGACTATACTCTGTCCCACAACCTTCGGCAGTACTAAAAGGGGACGCTGATCGCTTATAAAAAAAATATTAATTTCCTTTTTGGGCGCCAAAAGTCGTTACACAAAATTTAACTTCATAACCCAAAAATCAAGACGTTTTGTGTTTTCGTGAAAAGCCTTTAACTATGTATATTTCTTTGCAGTCGACCGTAATAAAATTATTTAATTTTCAAACTATTAGCATTATATAATATGCCCCATATTATATTATTTGTTGCATCACGGCCTACGAACAAATAAAACATGGAAGCCGCACGCCATACCAAATTGCCTTTCAAAAACGGTCCTGAACTTTTATTGACAAATGTCACCCTTCCTTCAATGCATCACGGTAATTAATTTCAATATCAACCTATAAAAACTTAAACCGCCATTTAAAAATAATTGTGATTGGTCCATCAAAGTTTTGATTGGACATATTCTACAAACATTTGTCAAAGATGTTGCGCCGAAATATGCGCGGTGTTATGAAAAGCGCTATGTCCTGCCCATCTTGGCACAATTGAACAATTGTGTTTGGGGGCATTTTTGAGCTGGCGTTAGACGTCCATGTTATATCGTCAGTTGTAATATGAATTAATGTAACCACCAAATGACGATTTTTCAGGAGGGCCCAAAAACTAATTTGACTTTTATAAAGTATGTTGTATCTTTTTAGTTAATTATCCGATTGAAATGTTGTTTATCTTATTTGTTATATTATTGAGAGGTCTATTTGACGCACAGTTACTAACTGCGACCACAGTTGTAGTTCAGGAAATGGCTGGTGCTTACGTTAAATATTTTACAAAAAATTTGGAGTTACGTTAATAATTTAATGAAAAACATCAAAAGTGGATTTCGTAATTTAGTGTAACTCACAAATTGAAACCGAATTGCTTATGAGCCATACAATACAAATGGCGCTTACAGCATTGACATTCATAAAAATATGGTGATTACATTAGGAAGGACTTATTTTGTACTTAAAAATTCGTACTTACGTTAAAATATTGTCTATCATTCTTTGAAACCGTTGCATACGTTAATAAAAAACGTAGAAACCTAATAAAATGACAAAATTTTTGTTAGCGTATTCGACATTTTTTTCTGGATATCAAAATTTTATATACCCTGTTCGATAGAGCAGAAAATTTGCAGTCGAACGGTATTCTTAACTCAATTTCGTCATTTTGGTGGTTACATTAATTCATATTACAATCGACGATATCGACGGTGGAAAGGAGAAACCTGTTAAGCGACATTTTGGTAATTGTCCAGGAGAGCGTTTTAAAGTTTTATTTTTAGGAAAAAAAATCGTATCACTTTCTGTGGCCGCTTTAGAGACTTGTGTTCTTTGAACGTATTTTGTGAAATTGTCATATCTATGAAATAGTAATAACGTTATTTCAATAAACTTGGAACCTTCTGAAATAAATGTCGCTTAATTGATATTGACCTAAGAATTCTCCGAAACGTCACAACGAGCGGAAAAACACTTAAGCGACTATGTATATAAATGTGTATGCTTAAGTGACACTGTCTAAATCTTAGCCAATAATTGCGTCGCTTAACATCCCTGTCTTTAAATTTGACCATTATTTCATTATACCTTAAGCGACATTGAAGTCGTCAGATCTCAGTATTACTTGGCTTAAACGACGCAGAAAAAAAAGCCGGTTCCGTCGATATATAAAACTCATTTTTGACCAAAATGTCGCTTAAAGGGTTTCTCCTTTCCACCGTCGATATTATGGTCGCAAATCACGGCATTCACAGCTTCTCGTTACAGCGCCTATACGATTTTCCCTTTTAGTGACACTCACATAGCGTCATTATAAAAAAAAAAACTTGCAGTTATGCTTGTAACGACAGTTAAGCACTAAACAATAAAAACTCTTGGTAAACTATAAGCGATTTTATAAAACGCCGATCAAGTTTGAACTCCTAAAGATATCGTTCTTAATTGTTGCTACAAATCTGACTGTAATTAACAATTTTTAATGTCACACTTAATGATGTGCAAATTGCGGAAACTTTCAAAAGTGTAGGAAAATTTCCATCGAAACTTTCGAGAACATTTCAAAACCCGGAAATTTAAAAAATATTTTTAAACAGCTAATATCAAGGACGCGTTTCATGGAAATTTATATTTTTGACTAGCAAATACATGATATAATGTACAATCAAAAATTGTATGTCTTACAATAAAGAACATGGTCGATAAATTTCTTAAATTTCCGAAATTTTCATAGTAAATTTCTATGGAAATTAATTATATATTATTAAAGGAGTATTGCGAGAACTAGAAATTATGTTATAAAACCAAAAATAAACACCAACAGACTTGAACGTCAACAAAAACATTGTGATCACCACTTCCTTACCTACTTCTTAAATTAAACGAACAAAAGCTATGTTGAGGATTTAGGTTTAAGACTCTAGCGAGCTAGTACGTAATCGAATTTTCACAATTAATGTTCCATCAGCAATTTTTCTTAGTTTTGTTTCTGGAAAAAAGGTACTTATTCCATCAGGTCGCAAGCTCCATTTTCTCAGCAGATTCGTATAAAAATGCCTTAGCTTCGGTCTTCCTAGTTTACTACGGAACCCTTATAGTTTCGCCATGTCCGTCTGTCCATGGTCCGTCTGTCTGTCCGCAGCATAGGCTCATTGGCTGTTAGTACTAGATATTTGAAAGGTACAGGTTTGCATATTAATCATGCCGACAAAGTGGTACAATAAAATATTTAAAAAATCAGGTACCTCCCCTACACGTAAAGTGGGAATGATGTTTTTATTTTACTGTAATCCTATAGTCGTTGAATAGGTCTTTCAGAAAGAATAAGGGTCTCAAGAGAAAGTATTTTTCTAAAGTCAATATTTTCGGAGATAACCTCTCCGGAACCAAAAAAATCGTGAATTTTGACCAAAAAAATATGGAAAACATCATGAATATTGAGGTTAAAGAATACTTTAAAATAGGACTATTTCGAACATAATGTTTTTGAATAACTACGGAACCCTACACAGAGCATGGCCCCACAATACTCTTGGCCGGTTTTTTACGGGTAGATGTAGCGAAACTGTTACCATTTTCTCTTCACAAATTGAATCTCTATTTGGAGTGTAATTAAATATTATTGTAGTACGATTATATGCAGTTTATTAATCTATTTTTACTACAAAAATAATGTAAAGATTTATGGAAATGAAATTTTCCGCGAAATATTTCGGAATAATTTCCGCGGAAATTATTGAAATTTATGAATTTTATCAACTCTTGGCCAAACCTATAAAAACCGGTTTTTGTCAAAACCGGCGTTGTATAGTATGACTGTACTCGTTACTCACTCTAATATTTCTGTGCGTGGATAGGATTTCATGTTCATAAATTTCCATTGTTTCAAGGTCTGGAGAATGTTTCGGAAAAATTCACGAAAATTTCACTTGAGAACATTTCGCAACATAGGAAAGTTTCCATAGGCACATCATTAGTCACACTAATTGGGTGTCCTTAAAAGTGAAAATGTTCACCTACAAAATAAAGTTTCCAATAGCCTTGAGCCCAAGAAAATCCTGATAAAAATTAATCAAAAATATTTTTTATGATCCTCCGTAGTCTATAGTTGTTACCCTACCAACGAAGCTGGAGGTTTCGAGTTCGAATCTTGGCGAAGGGCATTATTTGCGTATTTATTTATCAGAAAAATTGTTTTTTGATGGCTTTCTAATGCCACTAGGTCGATCTGTGTAGGATGTCCCAAGATATATATATAAAAAGCTCAACCACATAGCATGCTGTTGTTGTTGTATTTTGGCCATTTTTTTCCGCAACTCGACATCAAACGCGCCTATTTTGCGTGGTCCCAACACTGGCCCAGTACTTATTGGGGACTTCACATACACCCTTCAGCTTCTTCGCAGGAGTATGTAGGTTTCCTCACGATGTTTTCCTTCACCGTAAAGCACTTGTGAATATCAAATGATATAGCATAGTTCTTGGTGGCATGCAAATTCATTGGCGAATGTAAAATATTTCCTGAAACTTGGTTAAAAGGGAAAACCTATAGGGGAAACTTAACCTATCTAATATACAACTTTGTATATTTGATTATAAGTACAAAGCTAAGTATTCGAAATTCGGGTAGATTGAGTAGGACCTTCACATTTCTCTTGATACTACATAATAATGTATTGTATATTGTATCTTTATCCAGTTTTCATCGGGAAGGTCATACTCAACTTATCTGTAATGACGAATAAAATATTACAATTAGGAATATAAGTATAATTATATGATTTTTTGGATAACTATACACGGTGTTACGTCAGCATTCCGAAAAATTTTAATGCTGGATTCCTAACCATATTTAGAGTCTTTAATGTTATATAAAATTTCCTGGATTCGGCTTGGTTTCAGAGATAATCAACCTTTTTTCGAAATAAGTTTTTCGACGTAACTCGTCATTTAACTTCTTTTGGATTACAATGCTACCACAATGTGTTCTAATATTACCACACCTTTTGCCTGACAATCAAAAAATACGAATAGACTTGAAGAAATAACCTCTACCTGAAAAAAACAATAATTTGAAATAAATAATTTAAACAAATTGTTGTTGTGATAAAAAGTAGTGGAAATGTTAAAAAGTATTCAAATCGGCCTAAAAAAAAACAAAAAAAATATTTTTTTTGGTGGAATTGACATTAGGTCTCATAATATTTTTTGTTTATTTTGATGTCTAGAATGAATAGTTAAAATCTTTCGCAATGCTCGCGTAACACCGTGTATTTATTTCTAGCAAAATCTTTGTATGAAAGAGCGAATACCTCCAAGAAGCACAAGTTTTTAACTTAAAAGGAGAATTCAACACCTTGGTGCTTAGACAAGTTGCTACTTAATCGCTAACGCTTAATCGTCAATCGTAAACGAAAGGCAGCTAACTGTCGCACTAATAGGAAAGAGTGACAGAGAGGGAAAACTACGATACGCTACTAAGCGTGAGCGATTGGCAACTTGGCTAAGCATCTTGATGTATCAAATTGTAAGAAATAAATGAATTTGAATTTGGTGGAAAACCATTAAAAGCAAGTCATCCTTCACAGGACGAGAACTTCACTACACACTTAGTGGACAGGCTGGAGATGTACGAAAAGGATGTGAATGAGTGCATCCTGAAGTTGCCAGACAACAACACGACTCGACAGACTTGGACGTTCGTCAACTCCATGTTTTACTCCGGCACCATATTCACTACCATTGGTAAGGTCCACAGATGTCATATATACCATAGATCAAGCAAACGCTCCAAACGTATCTACTTAGCGTGTCAAATGAACTCAGTAAAATCTACTGAGTTGTCCGTCTTTAATCGCAGCTTGCAGCTTTCGGGCGTCAAATTTTGTAAGTTGAAGTGAACAAAAACATTAATAGTGCCTCCTTAAGTAATATTAATTGCAACAACACAAAAAAATATGAATACTCAAGGGCCATATTTAAAATCATATGCAAGTAACAACTTCAGTACAAAATCTGACACGCTCGGCCACCATACAAATGAATGAACTTGTTTCTTCTATCCAAATCTAATTCTTTGGTAAGGTCTTTCATATTTCATAGGTCTTTTCGCCGGGGGGTGGCGGGTGCGGTCTGCACTGGGTTTCCCTATTTTGAGGTGATACCCACATGGGGGGCTACCATGACGTACTAATGAGATTCAGTTTAGGTTCGGCAGTGTTATTCAATAAGGAAAACGCCTTGCTATCAGCGCTGTGTCAGCGCTGCGGCAGCGTCGAGCCTAAAAATGGTATTCACTAATGCACTTTAAACGACACTAGCCCTCGGCAACCAATGCGGCGTGAGCTGGACTGCGTCGAGAGTTACCGCCTACAGTTCGACGACGAGCTGTTCTACGTTGAATACAGTTTTTCGCTCGACGTCGAAGTGAAGGCTGTCTCGTCGTTGAGCTCGTTGATGAACGCAGCGTAGGATGTGTGAATAAGAGAATAGCATAGCAGGGAAAGGGACAGAGATATACGATTCGTATAGCCTTGTTTCTTTCTCTCGACCTAAACTGTATAGCACGTCATGGTCTCTCAAAAATAAATCGTTAGCACAAAACAAATCGGCCTCTTGCTCCAACTTACGGATTCGCTCGCCGCCATCGCTGGCCGCGCAAAAGTACAGGTCGATTGCATAAAATTCGTACTAGTTAAGGCCTTCAGAAGTCAAGACGAAGAAGGAAAGACGTCCACTGCTGAACATAGGCCTCCATTTGTAACCCCATTATTCATAAGTCTCATTGTTTGATCCCTTTGGGTCTTATAATAAGTCTATAAGACCGACAGAGACAAACAATACTTTACAACTTGTTAATTTAGGAGACGTTTATGAATAAGGGGAACGAATCTTGACTGTGTCTCTGGATTGCACTGGTTGCAACCATATTATTTTAAGAGGTTAGATTGTTGTTTAGGCCGCGCGTAATTGAAGCAAACATCGCGAATCATGCCTTTGCTATGCTGAATAATACAGGCGCTCAAATTTCTCCTTGTGTTTATCTGGGTCAAAATTCTTTTCGTTGTCTTATTTGTGTCCCTAAAAAATGTGACACAGTTGTGATTTTAGTTCGAGATGATGTTTTGTTTCCAATTTTAGATGTATGGATTAAAATCTAGTGTGAAAAGGAAATACAAGTGCACCGGATTTTTCGAAAGTCGAAACAGCAAAAAGCGTGACAGAGTGGTATGAAACAAGACAACGAAAAGAATTTTGACCCATCTACGCCTGTCCTACTCTACGGCGAACTTCAAAATTCGTAAGCTTTTCGTCGGTTGAGAATGCAATTGTGCTATACGCCACTTGCCTTGGTTTAGAGGAGAGTGAAATGAAACAAAAAAAAATATTTCTTGGAATGTCTTATAATTTTGCAATATTTAACTTAACTGACACTTTAGTATATTCATTTACTATTTTTTGTTATATACAATTAATGTTTAACTTATAATAGTCATGAGATATAAGTAGTTTTACAATTGCCATATCCATTTTGGTAAGAAAATGTTTAACTTGCTATGTATGATATGACACAAAGTTATGGATGTGTCACAAAATGTTAGTGCAATGTCAAGAAAGGTAGACATTAAATGCAATTGTTTATGCAAATAAAAGTTATTTTACGACTAGATTTATTTCAAGTCAAGACGATAGTTTATCTCGAATATGAAGACATAATTATTTACGTGAATATGATGCCAATATTGATTTCTAATATTTATGTGAATCATTTTTTTACTTTCTTGTAAATAGGTACCATTTCTAATAGGTGACCTTCTCTATTTTGTAAAATGATAAGCTTTTCAACGATATCTAGTGCTAATGTAAAAAATATCGATGAGAACGGCTTATAATACGTTTGAATGAATGACATATTAACATTATTATTTCTTATCAACGAATAATATTACAGTTTAAGTACCTAAATACACGCTCTATACATTAAAAGACATGCCATGTAATATGTAGGTACTTCAGGAATAGTGACCGAGGCCTCCTGTGGCCAGGACTTAAATGGCAAGGCATGGCAGGAAAGCAGGAGGTCGCTGGATCGATTCCAGTCCTAGTCACGGGGTTCGGTCACTTTTTCTGTAGTATAATAATTATATGTCATTTCTTACAATTTATGGTTAGGTACTCGTAATTATAATATTATGTATTTATACCAGCAACTTATTAAGATAAAAGCTTGAAGTATGAATGACACAAATCATTATAAATCAAACCTACCTTCTTTATTGTCATTTATCAAAAGATAGGGTAGGTAAAAAAAGTATCGAATCGATACAATCAAATCGATTAATGGATTATGTCTCAAAAATGTTGATCGGTTAGTCGCTTGGCACACTGATAAATAGGCTGTTAACCGTAAATTTGTGTCATGTCCGGACATGGCACAATATTGTAATCACTATTTATTGCGGTTTGAGGATATGGCACAAAAATATATATTTTTTTTAAATATAAAATAAGAATTTTCAAAAATCGATTACTGTTATGAACTACAAAAAAAATATGCTATCAAGAACCATTAAAAACCGATTTTGCTTGAAAATGGATATGTCACAATTGCATTCTCACCCGACGTTTTATCTCTGTCACTCCAACGAATAAATTTTGAGAGTGACAGAGACAAATCCTCGAAATATGCGGATTTGAAAGTTCGCGGTGTGGCCGGGGTTTACAGTCAAAAGCAAAATAAGTTGTATATAAAAATGCTCAAAAATATTTCCCAGTGCATATTAATTCTGTTTAAATATTATTTTTGCGTTTGCCGTGTGGTGACGGCAGTAAGAATACATTTGTCACCATCCCAACTCTTCTTTGGGTGTCGTAAGAGTCGACTAAGGGATTCGAAGTGTCACTGACCATTTATTTATTGAAAATTGATGATGGGCAGCAGCATTATCATTAGTGGAGTGGATACACTACTGCAATCGCCTACCCGCTTGCCCAGTGTGGCGATTATGGGCATTTACCTCCTTATGTGTCCGTATGCATAGGTAATAGGAGAGGCCTCTGTCCAGCAATGGACTGAGTGGCTGATGATGATGTGATATTTTTGCACTTGACTGTAGGTGTCGACTTACACAAAGAGTATCCACGTTTTCAACTTATTAAAATGAAGTAAGGTGACGAAGTAGTTATATATCTTAGTAGACTGTACACGAATTGCCATGGCATCTTCGATCTCTCTAAATTGATGGGCAATGTAAACAAACTGAAAATAGTCAGCTTTATTGATTCCCGGGAGTTGCGCTTTGATCAAAAGTTTTTTCTACGAAGCTAAACATTTTATATTTTTAAATGGGTAGCTCAAACAATTTTTTTGTTTTATTACCGAATATTTGAAACCGGATAGGTATTCAACAATACAATCACGACTCGATGCTGTAATAATCACATGAATCACTAATATCGCTTTAGATATTAGATGGAATATAAAAAATAAGGAAAAGGTAAAATAAGGTTTATTATAAAAATTATAAAAAATATGTCCCAGTGCACTTTAATTCCGTGTAATAACAACGTCGTAACATATTTTTTCTACTCCCGTACTTTTATTTGTCATTTACAGGGGCGTGAACACACCTTTAAGCCACTACTATAAAGATGTCTAGATAAGTTTATATTGTCTATTCCCTATAAACGCATTGTATGCAATGCAACAATGTTTAACTGAGTCAAAAAATGCTCGTGGCATCTTTAATAACAATTTTCGGCTTCGCCTCAAAATTTTGACCTCTCTTAAACAAGGGTTGCATAAAATACTATGTAAGAGGATTTTTTATATAAGAAAAAATACTGAGTTTAGGTACCAACGCCGGAGGTGAGGGTAAGCAGATGAGGACGTGGGTTCGACTCCCGCCTCCAGCCCAGTGTTGATAAACTCGGTATGTTTACTTTGATAGGTAACATCAAATATTAAAACCCTTAATTGGGCACCGGTCTCAAAAACGACCAACCTGCGTCACTATCGTTTTGTATTTTTAACAGAACTAAAAAAACACAATAAAACTATTCGACTTGTTCCAAAAAACACACCTACGTATATCGGTTTTGGATTAGTGCTACAGAGTACTATAATCAATCCGGTCATTCTCTTAACATACATAGTAAATAATATGCCTCATTTTGTATGAAAATAAACGGTTCGCGGTAAAATATTATACTGCTCACATATTTTAGAGTATGCACACCAAAAATCATTCTATTTTTCGCCGAGTTTAGAACTTACAAATCCTCAACAATATTTCAAACATTTTCATATCATTTCAGCTGAAAATAAACATTATCTCTCTGTATTACCAGCAACAAGAACAAAGAACAGAGCACAGGAAAAAACGTTCTTTATTAAGTACCTTTTTGTCCATAACAAAGAATCCGATTTACAAACACGAAATACTAAACTCAATTCTTTTGTAAGCCGAGTTCGTTTGTGCAAATTTTATTTTATTTTTAAAAGCATCGCTATTATTTACACGTTGGAAAAGGCCTTTCATACACTCCATACATTTCCTACACCTTTGAAGTAAATCATTCGAGCGTGCTTTCTAAGTAAAGCATGCAAACAAAGCTTCAGATAAAGTTGCCAGGTTGCCACGTGCAAATCATATTTGGGATAAAATAGTACATCAGATAAGATATATACCGGCCAATTTGGTATATACCGGATGGTAACCGTTTTCACGCCGAGGCATGTATAGTGGTTTTCTCAAACATACAAAGAAATACAAAAAATAAAATGTTGTCGAAATTTAAAAAAAAAGGTTACTTTGCTGGCCTAGGCCAGAAAAGTGTTATGAAATTCCCTTTCCATCCCAGTGAGTTGCGCCCTAAAATCGATACTTGCGAGTCTATTTTACGGAACGTAAAGACAATATTTCATTGCATGTTTTAGAAAAAATATTTTCTCAAACTTGCTACGGAATGTTGATGTTACTTACTTTAAATTAAACACGGAAATACTATGTATCCGGTGTCATGTGCTAAGATGATATGTAAAGAGATTTCATGTATTTATTTCACACCTAGGACTGCAAACAAACTGTCTTTTGTTTTGAAACGTCAAATTGTGACACTAGGTCTTGACATTCAGCCACAGAAAAAAAAACCTTAGAACTAATGTCTGTACCACCAGTTAAAAAGATACCTCAAACAGATTAAAAAAAAAGTTAGGCGCGAATGTCTTTTTTTATGTTTTACGATACTGTACTATTGGTATATTTACAAATGAAATAGTATTGTTCGGCGAAATCAGTTCGTTTTATTTCATGGCAAGTTTGAGAAAAGCACTATACAAATCTCGGCGAGAAACAGGGTTACAGGCCGCGTATCACTATCTGGCCTCAGTTCATTCGGCCAGATATATATTATCTACTTGGCCTGTAACCCTTCGTTTCCCGTCCTCTATAGTAATGTACTATTCCATCCCAGTGAGTTACTGCGCCCAAAAAGCGATACTTACTTGCGAGTCTATTTTAAGGAACGTAAAGACAATATTTCATTGCATGTTTGAGAAAAAATATTTATTAGGCCTATAATTCGACAAGTAAGGGATGGTCGTGTATTCAAGCCTCCTTGGACTCAATAGTGTTAATGATTTTGGTTCAGAAAAAAATACAATAAGTCGGGGGGAAAAAAATAAAAATCAAATAATAATAAGGGGTCTAAGACCAAGCCCAGTATTTTGGATGTTGTCGAGTTAAGGGTTTAAGTTCCAAATCCAAATCTGATTAAACATTATAGTCTGGCAAACTAACTTGTCTGTAGAAAAAGGCTAAAAAGATCCAGTCAAGCGTGAGTCGGACTCGCGCTCGAAGGGTTCTGTACCATTATTAATTTATCATGAAAAATCATGTTGTTGTTTGGGAGCCCCTTCAAATATCTATTTTATTCTACTTTTTAGTATTAGCGGCAACAGAAATACAGCATCTGTGATCACAGTTTGGTGGCTTGAATATTTATCTTATTCTGTTTTAATATTGTACTGTAGCAACGGAAGTGAATTTGAACTGTGAACTATCATCTAACCTAACGTATTTAACGTACCGGAAACCGGAAGGCGCAGAATAAGTAATAGTACTACATACTGATGACCTGTGGTCTATACCACAAAACTTTTCAAGCGTACAATTCTACAAAGTTGTATAAATTCCGATACAAAAAGTTGACAATTTTGTAGAATTGTACGCTTGTAAAGTTTTGTGGTAGGTATAGGGGCCTCGTGGAGGTCGCAGCAGTCCGCTGGCTACGGGTGGCATAGGACCGGTCATTGTGGCAATTGGGGAAGGCCTATATGTTCAGCACTGGACGTCTTTCGGCTTATATGATAATGATGAATGATGATATAATCTAACCTGGTACCTGGCTGATAGAAGGACGGACGGAAGGTCAATTGTAGTTAGGTCCCAGTTTTACCTTAACGGAACCTGTTAACGCCTAGTAACACTGCACCGGCGTTGTCCAATCCAGACGACTGTCGGTAGCGAATCAGAGGGCTCCGTGAGCGCGACAACAGCGCCCAGGGGGGTTACCATTGACGTACTAACGAGATTCAGTTTAGGTTCAAGGAAAGGGACAGTGATATACGACTCGCATAGCCTTGTCCCTTTCTCTCCACCTAAACTGAACCGCGTTAGGTAGTACGTCATGGCAACCCCCCAGGTTGCGTACACACGACACCAGACGCATCGGTGCACCGAGACTGCAAATTCTCTTTCCTTCTAACCACTGAAGCCGCCGCACGTGTCCTAGACATAAATAAGCACCCCTACCTACAAACTATCAAAAGTAGTTTTACTTAGAGGCGCTAACAGAACCCTAAAATCCGGACATTTCCGGAAAATCCTGAAGCCTGCATATTTTTCTCGCAGCGCATTTGAGATAAACAAAGTCAGGCGCCGCGCCGTTTGTGATTTATTTGAGGGCTGATTGGTATTCAATTCGATTTGATTTGACGGCACAAGCGAAGCAATTTAACTGACTTCCTGTTTGTGTCTGTTCTCTTACATTTTTGTTCGCGGGTGAATCAACTTTTTTTTGTCTGGTATTGCCATGGTTACTATTATAACTTTATACTTATACAGTGTGTTTCCATGACCCGGGATTTTACGAAAATGGGTAATAATACGCATTACTAGCAATCGTTGTCAAGTATTAAACATTTGACAAACAATTAAATTGACCGTAGAATTAATTTTATTTCCTCCGAACGATCAATGTAACGCGTGTACTGCTTAGTTGTCAAATGTTCTGGTAGCGAGGAACATTTGGCATTATAAAAGGATAAAATTTTAATAAAGTTTAGCTCAAACCATGACAACCCGGCGAGAGGACGGAGACATGTTTTTGTTTACTCAGCAGCGAATGAATATAGTATATTCATTGATCAATATTAAGAAACACGTGTCAGATCATGCGCCAAAGTCGACAGCCGGCTTATGAGATACGATGAAGAGTCTTATGAGTCTTATGACTTATGCTAATCATGTGATGATATTTATCACTTTCTCATTACCGATGAATGCCATTGCCAAGTGACCAGCCTAATTTGCATGAATAGCATTATCTTTTCTTTCACTCAGTTGCTGGGCAGCTGAGTACGCTTATTGGACGTCATAAAAGTGCAAGATTCGGAATGTAAACATATTTCGTCAATGATCAAAGTTTGAAGACGGCAGAAGTTTACTGTCCGCTACATGTATATAGTCTTATACATTACATAGTTCATATAGAACAGTTGAACCATTTATAAAGATCTCAATCAACGTAGCTCAATGCGTCTAGTTTGAGAGGGGAATAAGAAGTGGAATCTCATATTATACTGGTCGGATGGTGTTAAATGCGTACATACGTATAAAATGTAGAAATAGGTGTTTTATATTTGGATCGCCGCCCGGCCAGTTTGGCGCGCAGTCCCATGCGAGAACCGAACGCAGTTTAAAACTCAGTACTATCTTGCTCTGCACAATAAAATAACAAGGACAAAGGACAGTCCAAAATCAATTTCCGATAAAAAGTGATCACGGGCTTCACGTGACAAAGATGGATCGTCTATATCGAAGTTTGTTTACGCGAGTGCGCTGTCTAAAATAGATTCTTTTATTAGATGTCGACCCGCCCTGATACAATAAAGGAGTTTGTTGTTGGATTGTCGCGAAAGGTAAGTTTCAATCAATTGTTGTCAGCTTATTAAGTATGTCATACGTATTGGCAATTGATGGCATGCGCTTTGCCAATATTTGTAACAGTGTTGCATTCAGATCTCAATTGTCATTGAACTGATACGGTTCACTGCGCGTATTGACCTCAGTGTTTATTTTTCAGGTCGACAAGTGAAGATACTAGGGCGGTGATGAGTGAAGAGGGAAATGAACATAAGAGTAGATTAACCCTCCAAATTCCCACGATCACCCAAGATTCCCAGTGCCAAACCCTAGGACACCTAGTATCCAGATCTAAATCCAGTGAAAAAACGATTGTAGACGAAATGGAAACCCAGAATATGTCCATTAAGAAGAGGAGAAACCTCTCCAAAAATAGAGGCCTCACCGCAAGGCAAAGAGAAAAAACTCCTGAACCTGGTCGGACTCCTATTCCTCACGAAGACACCCCTACCTCGGAGGATGAAGATTACCAACCAAGAAACTCTAGAGAGATTGAAGCGGACAATACCTATGAAGAAATGAAACGTTTAGTTCAGGAACAGTCATCAGTGAAAGATCCAGTGTACGATTTAGACACAGAGGCAGTAATTGAAGCAAGAGCAATGGCTGCTAATGAAAGAAGGCGAAGAAGTGTGTCTCCTTTCGCTGTTTTAGAAAAAGATAAAGAAGTAGAGCCCATTGGATTGCAACGCAAAGGCAGTTTTGTGGATCCTAACAATAAACTGCTAAGCACCACATATACACTTAGTCCAAAAGATGAAGATACAGGTAGACGAGGCTCGCTTACTTTTGAACCGCCGCCAGAAAGAAAGAGATCACTGACACCTTCGACACCAACGACTGCATCACCTAAAGACCCTAATTTACCATATGCATTTCCATCTACACCTAAAAAACTAGAAGAAATGGTATATGCCGACGAACAAGCTGCAAAGTCTGAAGATAAATCAAAACAACCTAAAACCCCAGTTAAAAAAGACGTATTTACATTTGATCAAAAAGAAGAAGCACTAGAGAAGAAACCAGTGACGAAGCCTAAAACCCCAGAAGCACCAGCCACTCCCGGAGAGCTTGTGACTAAAGTTTATCAAATAGAACGCACACCAAGTAGAAAGGTTCTTCCAGAAAACAAGCCAACAGTTGAATTAAGGGAAAGGGTGGTTAGAACTCCAAGTAGAAAACTAACGGGTGAAGGTAGGCCAAATGTTATAAAACAAGTTCTCAAACCAAAAGATGAGCCGCCGCAAACACAATCTAAAGTGCCACCA
This sequence comes from Thaumatotibia leucotreta, assembly GCA_025490895.1. NCBI lineage: Eukaryota > Metazoa > Arthropoda > Insecta > Lepidoptera > Tortricidae > Thaumatotibia > Thaumatotibia leucotreta. Next base: position 41,788 of record JALPQI010004410.1, on the reverse strand, counting down.
GTAAAACCAGCACGGAGCAAGTCCGCAACACGATTTGGGGTCAGTTTTTTCGTTAAGTTGTTTTTGATTCTGTTAATTGCTTTGTTAATAGCGCTGTATTTTCTATTGAATTAACGAAAGATGAGATATGAACACCGTGTATATAGTTTTCAATAACACAAAGTAGAATAGAAGACAAACTAATACATACCTGTAATGATATTTACAGGGTAAGACAAGTGAGAGTGAGATGAGTGAGGATCAAATTAATCAGCACAATTTACCGGCACAAGGATCGAGGCGTAAAGTAATGCCTACGCCCCGAAGGTTTGTAAGAAATAGATCACCCAGGGCCAATCGATCACAGTCAGTGAACAGAGTCGAGGACGTTAAAGTCATTGACAAAACTGGCACAGGTATGAGTCAGACTAGTAAGGAAATAATAGAGCTAATGCAACAAGCTAGAGCAAGGAGTATGTCTATACCAAAAGATGACCCAAGATTGCCCCCAGAATATAGACGAGATTATAATAAAAACCTTCAAACACCAAACAAGACGCCATCGACTCCACGACGCACGCGTGGTATATCTTGTCCGAAAACAATCCAAATTATTAGTGACAAAGAAATTTTATCTGGCTTAACACCAGCCAGTAAAGTTAATATCCCTATTAAATCTGAAAAGCAAAGTAGACAAAGCTCTGGGTATATCGACGCCAGTCAATCAGAATACACTTCAAGTTGCTATTCAACGTCACCCAGCGAAAACGAGTACGATTTCGACTTATCTGAGCGCACTGCTGAGTTAACCCGTAAACTACATCTTCTTAGCCAAGAAGTTGATAAGAGGGAAAATCGGGGTAACATAATTTTAGCGAACGACAATAACACGCACCACATCGAGCACAAATCTGGGCTACGAAAGAGGTCAATTGCGGAAGCTAAAAATGGAGTGAAAAAAGAAAAAAAAGAAGATAAAGATAAGGAAAAACATACTAAAACAAAAACTGACGATGAGAAGAAGAAACCTACCAAATCCAAATGGAAATTCATAGCTAATTGGCGACAGTTTAAAGAAGAGCAAAATGTTGCTTACAAAAGAATAATCAGTTTACGGAACCAATGCATTTGTGATTTCATTCTCCTAATTACATTATGTGGTTTAGGTGGGATGATGTTTAGAACTTTTGAAGGATCTTTTGAAAATGCTTATAAATGTGGCACTAGGAACGTCAAACGCGACTTCATCGAGAATCTTTGGCGCGGCAGCCATTATTTGCGTGAAGAGGACTGGAAGTCCATGGCCAGGAACAAACTTTATGAGTTTGAGAACCAGCTCCACGCAGCCCACGAAGCAGGAGTCACGTCGTTTAGTGGTCAGAGATCTTGGAATTTTATGAATTCATTCGTCTATTGCCTGACTTTAATTACAACAATTGGTAAGATAATGACTAATTCTAAAAAAATACCAGTAAGAGATTGATCTTTTATTTACTATCCTATAATGTTTCTCGAAATTTAACAATCATATTCAATGACCTTGTTAACTCTCTATAATCCCAATAGTAGCAGATCCTTTTTTGGCTTTGAATGACGTATCCTCATTATAAATAATGTGTATATGTTCCGTTATGTTACTTTACTAAACTAAGGTAAACCTAGTACAATCAAAGAGCATAGTAAATAACCCACCATGAAAAGCTTCAATAGATTTACCTTTCTGACCATGATTTTAACACTTCCAGGATATGGCCACATAACCCCAAAGACGTTGTCAGGGAGGATCGCCACCATCGTCTACGCAATCGTCGGGATTCCGCTGTTCTTGATCGTGCTGGCTGACTTCGGCAAGCTGTTCACCCGCATCATCAAGTTCCTCTGGTCGTTCATAAGGAGGTTCTACTACACGAGGAGTTGTAGACGAGTGAGGAGAGTCACGCACGTGGAGGTGAGAGAGCTGCTAGTAAATTAAACCCAGTACACTGGCTACCACGATCTACTAATGCGATTCAATTTAGGACCTAAACTGTATCCTAAATCGCAATTGCTCTCAAATGCTCTTTTGGTCTGCATGCACCTTTAAGTACTACTAAAAAACATTCAAAAGCATTGCTTTCAAATGATTCAGTAGTATCTATTTTTATACATACTAATAAGAAATACATTCTGGCAGGGTACTCATGGTTCAATTCACGAGATATCACCATAGTAATATTTAACAGACAGTGGAAGCTAAATGCGTACCCTAAAAACGTAACTTTTGAAAAAAAGCACTTCCTTTTCACGAGTAGCTGCTAACTGATGATAGGATTTCCCTAAATTACTTATATTTTATTCATCCATTTTGATTAATATTAGGTTTGTGTAGTATTTGAGTACGTTTTATTAAGACCCTTACAACATTTTGGTGCACAATCCAATCGAACTTGTTCTAAATAAAAATAAGATAACATCAAACAATAGAAAAAAAATGTTAATACATTTTGATGTATGTAAATAAAGTTTATTGGAATGATAACACAAAGTAAACATCATGTCTCTCAAATTAGCCAATATTTACTCAATCTTTGTATCAATATAATTCGAACAACCTCCTTTCCTTGTTTGTAAGAATGTTGTTGTGGGAAAATAATGTTCCAAATTACCGCTTGAAAAGAAAACATTCGGTAGGTTTTTCTTTATTTTCAGTCTGAGTAATGATTTCGCTCCGAGCGTGTGTTGTCTTACATTTTTATGAGCCTTTTGTAAGGCTTTTCAAAAGAATAACAACGAATATTCTTTGATTTCAGGATATGGTGAAGGGATTGAATATGATGGCAGATGTCGTTAGACGGCCATCGCAGATTTTTAACACTGAAGAAGAAGAAGCTAAACCAGATGGCAATGGAGACCCGCCGAAAATAGAAAGAAAACCTAGCGATGTACCGCCGCCCCTACCACCAAAACCTGGTCAATTACATGCTACTGTTATTGAAGAATCAATTGAACCTGACACCCCAGCACCTTCAGATTTTATCATTGACGAAGAATTCAATCTACCCATCTCTATTGCTATCTTCATTCTAATCTTGTACATAGTGGTGGGGGCACTGGGGTATGATATTTGGGAGAAATGGGGATTTTTCGAGGCATTCTACTTTGTTTTCATATCCATGACGACGATCGGTCTAGGCGACTATGTTCCAAAACATCCCTTGTTTATGATGATGTCAATACTTTATCTAGTTTTTGGTTTAGCCTTGATGTCTATGTGTATCAATGTTGTTCAAGTTAAATTATCGAACACATTTAAAACGGCGAGTAGAAAAATAGCGGATACAGTTGGATTGCCTATTGCAGAAGAAGAAAGTTTGGCTGAAGGTAATCCAGTACCACCAATAGAAATAGCTCCAGTTCATAAAAGAAAAAGCATAACTGATGAGGACAAGCACAATGAAGGAAAAGAAAGTGAAAATAAAGAGAAATTCGTGCAGATTAATTGTGATTGAGTACTTAATACCGTTATAAGTGATATTGTTACTAATTGTTTAGGTTTGTAGATTTTATACATTTGTTGCATGGATGAAAAGTTTTGTACTCATTTTTAATCATTTTTATATAGGTATACAATGGATTTTGTAATACTGTTACTACCGTATAACGGAAAATATAGTCCTAGCAATATTAGTTGTTTGATTTGGTTAGTCAGCATGTGTATAATGTATAGGTATGACTAGGAAATTCGGCTTTAGGATAATCCACTAATGCCTAGATTAAATTATATTGGTCCACTTCTATAGTATTCGTTTACCTAAGATAATTCGAAATATCAGGTACCTACCTACTACTATTCTTTCTAAATTTACACATTTCCGGCATCAGAGTACAATAAAAATGGTAACTATGTTTTATTAGGCTGCACTAAGAACATTTGGCATTTATCAAATGCAAAATGAAGCTTTGAAATCAAAATTGATTACAAAACACACTTAATTACTACCAAATGTGAGAAGAATATCGATTGAGTAACATGAGATAGCAATCCAACAATTCTGATGGTCATTTCAGTATTTTAGTTATGTCTAATTATTTGTATTTTGTCTGGCATTTTTAGAAATCTACAAATTACATTAGCAAAAAGTGACCTCATAAACACAAATTTGCATACATCTATTATTGTCAAAACGCTTGGCAAAATGTTTAAAAAGCTTTGTTGTGTTGAGAATTGTTATGCTGCCGTACGTGAAATCTGGCAAGAATTTAATTATGCTTGTACCAACGTTTGTGCAAAATACATATATTATTGTTTAAGTAAACATGTTCGTTAGATGCTTGTAGGGATTTTTCCGAAAAGTATTGGCTTAAGTTTAGGAACCAGATACGAAACGACTTTTTGTGCATTATGGAACATTATTACACCAATCTTACCTAGTCTCACCACGGTAAGTTTAATTAAAATGTGGACATTTCATCGACGATACATACAGGCTGTTTTTTTTTCGACCGTTCAAATTCTACGTAGTGAATGTAAGTATAGGTCATACTGACCAACTTTTACTATGGGGACAAAGTCGAAATCGCGAAAAAAAAATCAGCTGTTTCATACATTTCGGCCGGCGTAATGCCGCCAATTTGTATGAAACAGCTGATTTTTTTTTCGCGATTTCGACTTTGTCCCCATAGTAAAAGTTGGTGAGTATGACCTACACATTCACTACGTAGAATAAGAACGGTCGAAAAAAAAAACACCCTGTATACAGGGTGTCCCATAAAGAATGGAACATAAGTTTTTTAATAAAATAGCACTTGTTTTATAAAATTTAACTATTTCTGATTAAGTTATGAAGAAAAATTAATAGTACAAAAGCTATTCAGGCAAATTATGCGCCAATCGACTTTTCGATCGACATATTTTCTGTCTGCTGCGTTACTTTTCATGAACTTACGTCAATTAATACTATGCACATATTTACGATGAAAAACAGTTGGAACCTAAATGTATCGATGTGAACTTATGTGGAACGTAACGCACGTACAATTTATACGCATTTTTTTCTAGCAAACTTGATGAAATTGTCACCTGCGTTACGGGACAAAATAGTGTCGATCGAAAAGTTGATTGGCCCTTATAGTACTTAACGTGTAAAAAAGAGGGCAAGTTTGAAAAAAACGTAAAATTGGCAATATCTCGAAAAACGTCCAACTTTTACTAAGGTCATGTTATGTTGGTTAGGTACCTCTTGGGTCGACCTACCTCGGGTGTCAGGGTGATCCATTATTTATGGGACACCCTATATATAGATAAATCAGAAATTCATAGAAAATAACCATGACAAAGGAACAAATATTTGTGGTAAGCACACAAATAAATGCCCTCCACGGAATTCGTACAAGGAACCTCCATCTTCGTAGGCAGGGTCACTACCCTACCAAGTAAGCTATGGAGGCTGACAAAAGGTGCTGGATAGGTACCTTTATTGGGAATAATATGAATATAATTACGTAACTCCGAAATACAAAATCCATTGATCAAGTTTAGTGTCTTGTGTGTATACTTAGATAATTGTTATAAACGACAATTTGTACCCTTTTGATTGAGAACTACACAAATCAATAATATTCCACTCCACTACTGTACTACAGATAATACTAAAGTCATAGGACGAAAAAATCGGATCAACAGTAGACAAACAGACCTAGCCTCATATTATGGGTTTTTAAATAGGGTGAGATATTTTTTGCTGATAGTAAGATTAGTAGGTGCAGTAGATATAATAAAATAAGCAACGATATACATATTCGTAATAACATAGGTACGATACTAACATTACCGTAAAAGCAAGTTTCTAGTCGTAATTTTACTTAGATATCTACGTAACGTTTAGTTTATTTCGCTTTTTAAATGTGTTTGGCAAAACTAAGGTAAGGGTCACAATGCTTTTCGTTGTCTTGTTTCATACCACTCTGTCATGCTTTTAGTTGTTGTTTCGACTCAGTATATAAAAAATTCCGGTGCACTTGTATTTTTTTTCTCGCTAGATTTTAATCCATACATCATAAATTGAAAACGAAACATTATTTCATACAAAAATCACCACTGCGTCACGTTTTTAAGGGACATAAAATAAGACAACGAAAAGAATTTTGACCTAACTGGACTAAAACCACAGATTATAGCAACTACGAACAAATGAAACATGGAAGCCGCACGCCATACTAAATAGCCTTTCAAAAACGGTCCTGAATGTTAGTGGACAAGTGTCAGAGTCACCCCCCTCTTCAATGTAACACGGTAATGAATTTCAATATCAACCTATAAAAACTTAAACCGCCATTTAAAAATAGCTGTGATTATTCCATCAAAGTTTTGATTGGCTATTTTCTATAAATGTTTGTCAAAGATGTTGCGCCGAAATATGCGCGGTATTAAGAAAAGCGCTATGTCCTGCCCATTTTAGCACAATTGAACAATTGTGTTTTCGGGGCATTTTTGAGCTGGCGTTAGACGTCCATGTTATATGTTTGAATAAATAAATAATAATAATTATGCTCGCAGCCTAGCAAAAATAAATGCTAGGTTTGTAAATTGTAATAATATAAAGCTGTGATTCTAAGAGATCGTAATCATGACAAAGATGGGCGAGAAAAGAGATCGATCCTTAAATCAATAAAGGCTCGTTGAAATAAGTATGTTCTAGATCGTATCCCGCTAATTCTAGTTTTTTGATCTGATTATGTGTTTTTACGGCGTTTTGTTACACTTGCTGTCCATCAATATTTATTAATGATGATTTCTCATAAAAAATAGAATCATGCTGCATTTCAAGCACATTTAAAATGTTAATAGGGTATGTAGAATAGAATAGATTCCATACACTTGAAAGCCCAATTAAGCAGGTCGATTATGACTACATCGACAGTTTCAAATTGTATCCGCAAATATTCATTATACCTAGTTTTAACTATATTAGTGTGATAATTTAACATAGTCTTGTGGTTTTGTTTTATTGTGAGTGCGTAAGAACGGGAGAAAAAATGCATTTGTAGTTAGATTATTTGTGCGTGTGGTGCTACCTCGCCCCCCTCGGAAATTGACAGAAAAATTTGCAAGAAAGTTTATAGAAATACGTAGTGTACTCCATTATTAAATCCTTCAAGACTTTCTGTCACTTACTCGATCCATTCGTTCTATCTTTGGGGAATTTACCTGTACCTACCCAAAAATATCTTCAGTGTTGGTTCTTTGGAACGTTTAAAAAATTACTTTAGTATAGTTAATTATCGATGATTATTCGGCGATAAATTTAATAGTGGCAAATTTTTTTTTATCTTAGGATGATTAAATTAATCGTGACCTTTCAAGTCTAACATGAATTAATTGAACATATTAATTGTTTTGCCCATCATTGCTCGCGATTTGCTAATCCTAACCAAATAATGTAAAAATGTTGTTCAATAAATATGATATGAATATACTTTTATTACATTTACATGAATATAATGTTAGAAGGCGTTATACCTTGTTTTATTTTTTAGCCCTTATAATGTAAGTTACTTATATGGTACACAGGTGTTTTTTTAACCCTTAATGCATATTGATGTACATATGCATCATGTATTTTTGACTCTATTGACAGCATGTCAGAATTCAAATTTGAATAAATCTTTGTCAAGGTCATGCATTTAAGGGTTAAATTTTATTATTTCAATAGAATACAAAATTAGGAAGCATAAATATGATCAATCGGTAGATTTTCGGAAACCATAATTAAATATGAACTCGAAAATAACCATAATGAATATACATGGTGTGTATAAATCATAGTGGTATTCGTATTCTAATTAGGAGAAGTAAAAGAAAAAAAATATATACTAGGGTCGGTCGCTGTCCTAGGCCAGCCCTCAAAAGAAAATGTTTTTTTTTCTCCTACTATTCCCTAAATTAGAATACGAATGCGCTCTTAAACGGATTTTTGTTACAGCCTGTATTATAATTATTTACTAATAATTTTGTATAACATTAATAAAGGCAATTTAAAAATAGTAACTTAGTATTTGGCAAGAAAATATATATTTTTAATACATATATATTTAACATAATCATTGTACGTAAAATAGTTGAACAAGGTACGGAGTCACACTGTAAAATACATAGTTCTTACTATTTTTGGACTGAGAAACCAGAACTAAAAGTTTAAGTCAATTTTATTTACCGAGTTTATTGTGACTTTGTTTACTAGCAACAGCGGTTGTACTTTTATGTACTAAACTCTTGTAACTCCAAAATCGGTATAACCCTTTCATATTTTCCTCTACCTCGCGAATTTTAGTCCGAACATATTCTATTATAACATAATTTTCATAGTATGCTGATAACAGCCCAATTATATCTTTTTCTATTGTAAACAGATCTTTAAAGATCTCGGTAAACGTTTCAAGTTGATTTTGAGCCCTATCAAAGTACTCATATTGTACCGAGTATTCTCCGGTGGAATTCCTTTTTAAAAGGAAGTATTTATGCGCGTAATCATCTATTATGGAGTACGCCGTCGATGTCCGTTCACTAAGCTTTACAAGCACAGTATAGAGATCTGATTCATCATAATTACAACTCGTTGAATCGAACACATCCAAAAATCTTTCACTCCGGTTGTTACATCGAAAGATAGCATCTAACTTATTCTCTATATGTTCATCATTGAAATCATATACTCCATCCATTTCTTTGAGAATAACCCCATTTGTATATAGTTTTATTAGTATCAAATTAATTATCAAACTGGGAATCGAAGCTGGTAGCAGTTCACACAATGGATCCAAGTGTGTATACCTTGACCAACCGGTAAGTATTATACCTTTAATTTTATATAGATTCTTCAGCGTGGCATATTTATAAATGAAGTTGAGCCAGTGGAGATGGTTGTAAAATCTCTTGTTAAGATCGGGTAATATTCTTTTATTACCATCAGCGCCTTTGAATGCGGTAGCTACCCAGAGATTATCGAACATTCGGCCGTATTTGTACATATTAATGTGAACATCTTCGTGAGGAGTATTAGTGTAGTCCCAGTAGACAACTTCTGTGTCTTCAAACACGAGGTGGGAGCATTCCATGGGTGTGACTTTTCTGAACATGTCGTCCCAAATGAGTATGGTCGTGTCTGAACTAAGGCGATCGATCGACCTGATAAGGAACTGAATATGGGCGGTCAACAGTTCTCTGGAAACAATAAAGAAATATTATTAAAAAAACCGACCACAATTGATTTTTCCAAGACCCCAACTTAGTGCCAACGGGACCTTCTCGGGATTAACAAAATCGATTAAAAAAAATCGGTTCACGAAGGTTCACGGTTATCGGAGCTATATCGAGTAATGTACATTAAACAGTAGAATTGAGGACCTCGTACATCTTTGAAGTCGATTAAAAATAGTAAACTTACTTCCTACATCGCAGTTGTAAGTAAAGTACTCGTTTGGATTTTTACAAGCATTTACTTAGCTACATCTAGGCCGATATTAAATTGAACGCAGCTATGCAAAAGGGATCCAACCCACACGAATCATTCTTCCTTCAATTAAAACTAACAAAAAAGTCAAAGAACTAACAAGTAAATTTTTAAAATGACAAAATTTGTGGATTGGTTCTTTTTTCCGTAACGACGTCCGTTTGTCTGTCTCTCGGAATAAAAACTTGCAAGTTTTTCATACCTCAAGTCAATCAAGTTTTTCATCAACTTCTCGAATACCGATTGAGCTGAGAGAAGGAGTCAGAAGGTGCCCACAGGAACTTAGTAATGAAACAATGCCAACCAACGAAACCCTATCAAGTTTGGGGCATTCGTTTCGTTTTGATGAATAAGTATACTATAAATAAATCTATTACAGTCAAAGGTGAAGTCTTGTATGACAAATTTTAAAATCAAGTCAATTTTCGAAATTCATAAGTAGCAGTAAAACTTACGCATTAGAGAAATTCCTGTGTTGACATAGATTGCATTTATTTATGTGCTGAACTTCATCGTAGCCTAAGTGAATGTATCTCAAAGGCGCGATCTTCTTATGGAATTGTACGATCTGTAATAACCACAGGAGAAAATTAACAATATAGGACAGAAATTTAGATCGAAAATGATTAAATAGATTTTACATATCTAGAACTACATGAAGATATTGAAATGATTTCAAGCCTGCTAGGATCATTCCTAGCAGGCTTGATATAATCTAATATTCTCGTCCTACTAATTCATAACAAAAACGTATTCTGTTATCAATTACATACATATTATGTAATTCCTTGGAAGACATTAGCAGTTTTATAGATAGTTAAGTGTTCAGTCTCAAAATTAGAAATGAAAAGACTCATAAAAGCTGAGTTACACCGGGTGTAGACAAAGGTGTTTTTAATTCCGCTGTGACCTGTTTCATGACACTTAAAGAACAAAAAACGTACAGTGATATTTTCCGATTCAGTAAAGCTTTAATCTTACCCAGTGTTGGGTCGTTCCCGGTAACTCACCCAACACAGTATGGGGAATATTCTCAAATGGAAAATTTCCCTATAGATTAGGAAATTACCTGGAACAACCCATCACCAATCTTACCTGTCTCAACATTTCTCCAAGAAAATACTGACTCAGTGAAGAGCTGGGGCAGATGGAACCAGCAGACTCCGGAACCTCTCTCATTTGGGAGAATTCCTCATGCTTCAGGGCAAATTCCAGGTGCCCGAACGTCTGAACCAGGGGGATTACCTCGAAACCAAATGATACTGCTGCAGCGAGAAAGGTTCGTAGCTGTAACAAGAATCATTCCTTTTGTATATCATCACATAATATATGCATCAGCTTAAGTCTACTGTTGACACAGGTAATAAAATAATATTGTACTGCTTGATTAGTATGATTGGACGTATTTATGCGAAAGAATCACATGAATTCTTCATTCTAATTAACACGTTAAAGGAAAACAATCAAGTCAATCTTTAAAATGGTAAATTCGTGTGTATTGGTTCCTTTTTGCGTAACTACGTCGTCCAAAAACTAAGTTAAAAAATGAACAAAGAAGGAGAAAATATGCAAGTTTATGATGAATTTCAAAATTTGTCTAATCATGAAAAGTTCTTTCAAAGTCCCAAATATAACAGTCATGTTCAATTCATTTTGAACAAGAAATGACTCTGCCATTTCGATAGGATATTCAGACATTCACTGCAGAGAATTAGGTCAGCGGTACTAATTAATATTGTCACATAATTTCATGAAAACGACTAGATATTTCTATTTTAGGATTCAACATGTAAACGTTTGGAGTATTCGCACATTATTAACTTCTATATTCACTTTAAAAATATGTAATAAAATGGCTGATTTCCAGAGGTTTTGCTAAACAAGAAATACATTTTTTATTATTTTTTAAATGTTCTTTACTCAATTTTAATAACGGCAACAATAGCGCTTGGATCGTAGTATAATTATTATGTTTTATAGACAATGTACGGAACCCTTCCTGTCGTCGATGTCGAGTCGAGACTTGCACTTCTTCATCAGCCTATGATAGTCCACTGCTGGACGCATTAGGAAATAAATGTCCATAATCGCCACGCTGGGCAAGCGGATTGGCGATCGCAGTAATGTGTCCACTATGATGACGCTGCTGCCCATCACCAATCTTTTATTAAATAATGGTAAGTGACACTTCAATCCCTTAGTCGACTCTTACGACACCCGCAGGAGGATTTGGGGTGGTGACAAATGTATTCTTACTGCCGTCACCACACGGCCAACTCGGTCCGCACTTGCTCTTGATCGATCATAATTTTTATTGTCTCTTTTTGTACTGACCTCTTTCCTTCGATAAAACCCCGGAGCCCGTAATGTCCTCAAACTTCCTTCGTACGGAAACATGTCCTCATATTCCACAAGAAGACCATTGACTCCGTTGCTCTTCAGTAACGGAAGAAGGCTCTCTAAATAGGCCAATTTCGGAGGGGCCCCCTTAAAATCCAAATGTACTACGACGTATTCCAGCTCAACCTTTGGCACACTTTCACTGCTTTTAACCTTTACCAAGAAAAACTGTTCGACGATGATATAAGTAGCCAACACGTAAAGAATGAGAAACGAAATAATAACAATAACGCGCACTTTCACATTTCTAAATTTTGGTATTCTGAACGGCATTTTGCATATGCGGTATATAAATTTTAACGGATAAACACGCATTTATGAGTCACCGGGGTATCCTATTCCATAACATTGTAAATAAAAAAACGTTGTTCATAACAAAAATATTAATATTGTATTAAAACCGATGACGTATCGATGTTTACTAAAGTAAGTTGTCATGTTTGTCATTCAGCTAGCACATGTTGTGTTTGACAGCAACACAACTTCTCTTGGCTACTCGTCTCTTTCGAACCAATACAATCGAAAAGAGACGCGTGTTGCTGTCAAAAACAAGATATGCGTCAAAAATTGTGAAATATAATAATGACACGCATAATACAGGATGTATAAAAAATAAGTGTATTCCGTTGCCAGTAAGGTTTTGGCATACAGAATAACCGCATTGTATACAATATAATAGAATTCGTTTATTTGGTGTAAAAGGTAAACTTAAATTAAAATACCTCATAAACTAAAAACAGCATATATAGCATAGCTAAAGTTTTAGCAACCAGAATACATGATAAGTACATTAACATTAACCAAAAGTAACATTATAAGGCAGGAGAGGACATCAAAATTATCTTGGTGGACATTAAAGATTTTTTTGGCAATTAGTGCAAGTTTCAGAACTAGTAGGTAGTACCAGCCTAGTAAGTAGGTAGTACTTAATAGTAGTACCTAACACTATTTAACGTAAAAATTAAAAAAAAAAACGACATTTCTGAAACTTTCAAAAAGCCTGTAGGGTAGGGAGTCACAAAAGCTCACAGGCAACGGAAATGCACTTATTGTTTGACCACCTTGTATAAATAAAAAAAATATTATATATGTCTTCAACTAAACATGAAAACAGTACCCTGTGGCAAACAAGATACTCGTATAACTTTTATTCACTATTAATAAAGTATTAATAAATTGGAAAAAGATCTTAGTAATACTGCTTAGTAATTATTTTTTAAATATAAATAGGCGGGACTTGACCTACTCAGTCGAGATATCTAGAAATACTGCTTCCCGTTGCAGGACATAAAAGAAATGCGAATGGGGTATAGAATATAAAACAGCTAATTCATTTGACATTGGTTTAAAATACTCTAGATGCCCTACAAAAAGAAACACAAGTTTTTGTGAAACAAATCAAATTATTTTATTCAATGTTTTGATTATTATAAATAATGGATGTCATATACCAAAGAAAAAAAATACCAACTTCAAGAAACCGATCGAACGGTATGGACATCAAAGCTGAGTACTTGGATGTGGGCGTTGGAGGACTTGGTATTTTTTATTATATTTTTAAACGTACTGTATACGACCTGACGTAATGTGTCACTGCACTAGCAGTGCAACTTCGGATTGGTTTGACCGTAGACATATAAATTGATAGACCGAGTCTATATTATCTGTGGGTGACGCCGGCAATGCCTGTCAACGATGTTTGTTTGGGTATACTAGTGCACCTAAACCGCAAATAGTAAAAGTGATTAAAATAAAGCTTTTCATGTATATTTCTGTTCGATAAGTGCACGGAATGTGATAAAAGTGATGACTTGTGTGGTTCCAGGGTGTAAAAACCGCCAGGGTTACCTGAATTAACAAAATAAAGACATTACGTTTCACCGGTAATTTAGTTTTGACTTGAATTTTAAGATTTCGAACCTTATTAAGGTAAAAGTAACTGAAAATCTTATTCAATATTTGTTGCCGGATACATGTGTGTAGTTTTGTGAATTAACCATTCGTATTTGCATTCATAATGTAATTATAAATAGTGGGATTCAAATATTTGTATCTCATAGTGTTGCACTTAAGAGACCGATCGTGATATCGATAAATGTATTGATAGCCAACTCAGAAAATGAATCGATGTTTTTAATTTCGAACAGGTTTCCACAGGACATTGAACAAAGGCTATTATGGGTCAAAGATATCAAAAAGGCAGATGACTGGTGCCCTAAAAGTATTCAAAAATATGCTCCGCACATTTTAAGCTGTTGTTTCAGGCAAGGGTACGCGCATAAATGATTACATTCTGACGTAGTACCCACCATATTTGGTAATCATCCAATGTCATGTCAACCAGAAAGTAAATTAAGTTTAGTTTAATAATGACACTCATGTGATACTTGTGTCGACTGATTAATTATAAAGAAGCCATCATACGAAAATTGTTAGGTATGCTTTAAGGGATGATAAGTTCCATAAAACATGTTATAATGAGGATTTTCTGAAATGCCGTTCACCAGGGCGGCAGCACTGAGGCGTCAGGTCCAGAAACTTGTCTAAATTCTCAGAGCACCTATAGTTTCGTGTTTAAATGATTTGTACGTGTTAATAAAATTATGTGAAAAAATAAAATGACCTTCTAATTAGTTTTTCTTTGAGGCTAGATAATTGTGTTTCTTAGCGGGACCTTACCGCTACGTTTTAGACAGAACACTTCTTATGACATTTTAATAAAGAAAATATTTCAATAATTTTGTGTTTTTATTTTTATCCTAAAAAATAGATTTAGAAATCATGACATATCAAGGATCGCAGAAGATCGTGATTCTGAGTAAGAAATAAGGTTTATTCCTACTGTATTCGCTACCTAATTTGGTAAAAATATTATTATTGCCGATAAAAGCATACGATGAAGACTGGACAACACTAATAGTAATGACATTTTATCTAGTCAGGTTGGTAACATTGTTCAAGAAAATGGAGTCGTGGATATAATTCAAGACCAAGGAGAGCTACCTTATTTGTCTCTTTTTCCTTATGGAATACATCTTGAGATGGTAAAGGATGACAATAGTTTGTTCAGGTATGTCTTAATACACGGAATCTTCCCTATATTTAATCTGTGGGTTTGACAATCAAAAGGGTTTGTCAAAAGTCGGAATCTTAGAATGTGTGAAATTGCGTAATGTTAATAAAAAGGTTCATCAATTTAAGGATTAAGAACGTTTCATAATATTCCCAGCGGGCAATATTACCTCAGCCTTCCAAGCACAACTTGTGTTTGAGAGCAACTCGCAGCTACCAGTCTCTTTTCGATTGTATTGATAAAAAAAACCCAGCCAAGTGCGAGTCAAACTCGCGCGCGAAGGGCTCCGTACCATTATCATTAAAAAATACAGTTAAATCAACCTATCTCAAAAACTATAAGAGATAATTTAATCAAACCAAAAATCGTTGGTAGAGTTTATTAATATGCATAACATATTTTTTTTTAGAATTTTATGAAATGAAATGAAATGAAATGAAATGAAATGAAATGAAATGAAATGATGGTTCGCTTAAATAAAAATGTGATATATAAACCTTTATATCATTTTCAAAGACCTTTCTATTGATACCTCACACGCTTATATACAATTAAAAAAAATTCTATCCCTCAGTTAAATGTATGGAGGGCCCCAACCCCAATATTTTTTTACAATATAGTATCATAATTTTGTAGCGGTTCATAAAACACATATCCTTACCAAATTTCATCACTGTAGCATTTATAGTTTCCGAGTAAATCGGCTGTGACAGACGGACAGACGGACATGACGAATCTATAAGGGTTCCGTTTTTGCCATTTTGGCTACGGAACCCTAAAAAGAAACGTGTATCTGCAACTTGCTGTCAAACACGAGATGCCTAACCCGCCAGGAGCAACAGGGTTGCATCAAAGTAAAAACCTAAATATTAATTTCTTCGTAACGGCTGATTTACTGCGTTTACTGGTTTCAAATACCCTATCGTATTATGTACATTTCGGCTCTGTCCAATAGCCAGAAGATACCCTGTATACCACCAAAAATACGTATCATGTCTATGTCGTTTTGATACACTGAAAACAAAAATATTCCTTGTGTTTTCCAACGAATCATCTTATCAATAAACCCTCTGTGACTAAGTCGCATATGGCTTCAGTAAGTAAATTAATATTCAAGTAATCATCACAGCTCATAATATCGACTTTATGTAAATGGAATAAGTATAAAAGTCCAACAGAGGGTTAGGACTTGTAAATAAAAGATGGCGTCTTGTCGACTGTAGAAAAACTGTATATCAATGAAACTCTACAATAACGAATTTGGACGTTTCCTAACTTTTAAATACCTACCTTCCTTCCCTGCATCAAGATGTGATAAGAAACATACCCAAACCACGTGCCCTATTTTTTCCAGTTTCGAACCCTCCGGAAACCTAGGGCTTATGTTTCAAAAGCTTGTAGACTACTTACCATTACCACTTGTAATACAAGTTACAAGCTTTTGAGAAACGAGCCCCTGGGCTCTCCGAAATATGTAACGCATGAATAAACCGTGTCATATTTATATATGGAGACTGGAGGCGGTCGGATGCTTTGGTAGACAACAACAACAACAAAAATAACAACAACAACTAGCTAAAATACAACAAGCTAGACTGCTCGCTTGCTTATAAGAGTTATAAGGGACTACCGTAGCGTCCGTAATAAATATGACATGCGTTTTAGTTTAAAATTTAAGTCAACGGTAAAACTCAATATTTGTTCACCACGAGCGACATGTTTCGGAGAGCCTAGGTCTCCATTATCTGACGAACGAAGTGTTGCCTCTCTCTCACACTTGTGAATATGTACGTAAGTGTGACCGGGAGGCAACACTTCGTTCGTGGTCATCGCGGTAGGGCCTCTACCTCTGATAAAAACAAAAATTATCTTGACGAAACTTTCTAGACGTCTCCTGAGATATGGTCGCTCATCTCATAAGAAACTCTAAAGTCATTGCAAAGGTAATGGATGCGATCTATGTCAGTTATATTTGGAGTTTCTTTGAGAAATATAATTAATCTAACCTACACGAGTCGTCATGTTTCTTAGAATAACGCTGTGGTTTATCGGTGTCTATAGACACGGGCGACACGGCTTCATTTATTTGTTTAATTTATTAAAATCAATAACATAAGCAATATTCATGCCATAGGCACCTTTCAGTGTACCAGTTGTCAGTAAAATCCAAAAAAAAAAACAAACCTAAAAACTTGCATTTGATTTTATTACGAATTTAAAACCTTAAACCTTGAGTTGCACATACATTTTAAGTTAAAATTGTAAATTATTATTTATTTAAATTTTTTTAATCTATTTACGATTGGTATAGGTATGTACCTATTACAATTTGTATCATTGTAGGGTTAGCATACATCTAACATCATTGTGACAATCATTGTGGACTGGTCATTGTGGCAATCTTTAGGTGCGTTCAAACCAAAAGAGCATTCGCTGTTCTATCGCCCGTTCTACGAAATCCACCAATCACGTTTTGTGTAACGATCGAATTTCGTAGAGTGGGGGGTCAGAATAGCGAATGCTCTTTTAGTTTGAACGCACCTTTTGAGGGAGGCTTATGTTCAGCAGTGGACGTTTCTCGGCTGATATTCTGTGATTTGTGTAAAGATGTCCAAAAATATTTATTTATACGATGATGATGATACAATTAAAGCCACAGTAGATATTTTACGGAGGCATAGACTATTCATCCCTTGTTTATGAACATATTTAAGTACGTAGGTATAGCCGCTATATATATATATATATATATAGCCGCTATATACTAATGATGAATGCGCTATACTATAGCGCATTCATCATTAGTTGTCTTATTTAATAAATACGTTTTTAAATTATAATTTAGTTTTTTCTGATTACTTACTTTCATTTTATTTTATCAGTGGACAGTAAACCACACGAGTTAAGTTAGTATAAATGAAGTTGGAATAATGTTTCGAGTTTCTATTACTTTTGTAATTAAATAAAATTTCGCTCTCAGAACTTTTAATGTGTGGTTGTTAGGTCTAATGTAATTGAAAAAGTATTTAATTACGATGCCCATAAAATAAAATAGACGCTAAATTACTCTATTAATCAGAAAACTTATCTTTAAAGGACGATAAATCACTAGAAATAGATATAAAAACACTACAGAGTGTACCGTAATTCACCCCATTACAACTACGTATGTATGGCCTGGCCACGACATTGGTCTAAGGCAACCGGCTTAGGGAACATACCCATACTACGTGACCCTTTTTTAAGCGTTTTTTGTGCAGGCGAGAGTGCAGGCGTAGGTTAAATAGTTAATTTAAATTGTAGAATTGCACTTTTGGCTTTAAAATTTTTTATATGTATTTTAGTACATTTATTAATGCATCAAGGGCGGTTAAAAAGGAGAGTGCTTCTGCCTGTCAAAATTTTGTTAATAAAGCTTCATCAGCTCGATTTTTACAAGTCACGTGACAAGATACCAGACGGGGGTCCCCCCTCCCCCTGGTGAACAAGAGTGGTACTTTGACGGACCCCCGCCCCCCCTAAACAGGTCACGTAGTATGGGTATGTTCCGTTAGCGGAAAACCATGCGTGCGATAGGGAGTTCCCATATCGGCATCTCAGTCAAACGCATGCATTCACTCGCCGCCGGTCGCCTTAGACCAATGTCGTGGCTACGCTATTAGTGTGAATGGTATCTTCTATTATGCGTAATTACTATATTAATGACGCAGTTATTAGACAAAACCTTATTAATGATAATGATTAAAAAACTTACTATTGTTAGCCGCTCAGTATTGTTTATCCCTTCCTATCTTACAGACATATTGATAAGACCGAAAGGGACAAACAATATTTAGCAACTTGCTAAATTAGGAGACGTTTATGAATAAGGGGGTTAGATAAAACCAAAAGTAAGATGCTTATTTTGCGAGTTGTACTTGTAGGCCATACCGTAGTACTGGACTAAATTGTTTGGATAGTTTTACGGTAATGTATAGTCAGGGTAAAATTAAAAAATGCGTGCAAAGTGCAAAAATATGTATACACGACCGACGATTTTACATTAGTCACTAATTTGCCAATAATAATCGTATTTGACTTGATTCGTCGACCAAAAATGCCATGATAGTACAGTCAAACCGTAGGTACATCATTTTACCCTAAACTCGCAAATCAAGTAGTATAGCTGCATTTTTGGTATGTTGTTTAGACCTCATAGAGCAGTATAAAATCACATTTTGGAGCAAACAAGTTGTGCTTTTTGTTGGAAAGGGATACAGCTATACTGCATGCTTTGCAAGTTTAATGTAAAGTTTGACCGTAGGTATTATGATATAAAAGAGATAGCAGGGTCAGTTTGGAAGAGGGTAACAGAAAACCGCTCTGTGTGGGAGCAAATATGTCCAACGGTGGGCGAATACACGCTGATGATGCAGAAGAAGACTTGGTTTTGTTATCAACGAATCCGGTACTTGTAGTAGGTAAAATCATATTATACTACATATACCTTTTAAATCGTGTTTTAAAAACATTATAGTTGAGTTATAACTCGCGAAATAAGAATTATGTCGACCTTGTTACAAAGTTTCATAACTTGACCCAATACAAAACAAGTCACTTAGCCAGAAGTATAACAATGAAGGATGTAACTTTACTAACTTTAACTTGGTTAGCTAACTTTCGGAGAGCCCCTGACTAGACGTACGCGACAGACGCCTGTTTACGGAATTACTATTAAATTGTGTTCAGGCGCTTGTTTTAATATTTTTGTTAACATAATACCTATAACAGCAGTGTTATTCACTAAGGAAACCGCCTTGCTGTCAGCGCTGTGTCAGTGCTGCGGCAGCGTCGAGCCTAAAAATGGTATTCACTAATGTACTTTAAACGACACTAGTGCTCGGCGACGAATGCGGCGTGAGCTGGAACTACATTGCGTCGAAAGTTTGACGTTTAATGTATGAACTTCGTATTCTCTAACGCAAAACAGCGACGAACTCGCCCACAACCTCGCTCACAGCCTCGATTCCTAATGTCAAATCAAACAGCTAGGATTTTAGACAAGGCTGTCTCGACATCGAGCTCGTTGACGAACGCAGCGTCGAATGTGTCAATAAGAGAATAGCATAGCTGAAAAGGAGAGTGAGTTCTCTAAAACTATTTATTTATGCAAAAATGGTATATCTACATTGTAGGCTATTTTGTAGGCTGTTTTATTTATATATACATTGCTAGAAAAAAATGTGTAAGCTCTGAAATGGAATTCGAGATCAAAAATGTAAACAATCTATGACAATGACATGACATGACAAAGTCAATGTTAAAGTGACATTCCAGGGGTATAAAACGTTTTATATCGAATGTAGTTTTTAACACCTTTGTAAATTAACGTCGCATTTTGAGATTGGTTTTTTATTTTATTTTATTTAACACTTCACTTACAACTATCCTTACAGGTACTAAACCTAAGACAATGTTTTATGTGTAGATGTAGATACGCGAAAGTCAAAGTATGTTCGATACACAAAGTATCACAATCGTTAACATATTTTTGGATATGACAGTAAAAAAACATACATCTGAGTGTCGACGGTTCCTGATTACAAAAATAAAACCTAGAAAATTTGCTAGAATGATGTAAATAATCAATGTTTGAAAACGAATGTCGTGTTACTTTAATCTTTAGGATAATCGGGGAACGAATTTCAGTCTACATCATCTTAGTTACGATCGAATCCATTTCGATTAAAATATGAAAATGATTGATTTGTAGGTAAAAATACTAAAATCTGTATACCTACTTTGTAATGCTAAATTTTAGGAGTAAAAATTCCTAAACCAATCATTTGGTGCACCCTCTTATTTAGATTTTTGAAGTACATAGTTATAAATGCGAACCCTCTTAAATGGTTCTTAGTGTAGTTACCGTATTACATTACGAATAAACTAGTTATTGTTATAACTGCGAACCAAATGTTTAAAATTTCTTATCATTGCCAGTAGTATAAATTAAACACCTTACATTTTATTAAAAGTAGCGAAATATATCATTAATTTTTTTTTATATTTCGCTTAATGTTTTGTATTAAATTTTGTAAAATATTTAAAACTTCTGCGTACCGTCAGTGACGGTAAATACGCATTTTTTATAAGTATTTGAATCAGTTTAGATTACCCCTCTCTCGTGATTATTTTTTTGTGGTGGTATCCCCTTTGTTTACATTTTTGATCTCCAATTCGATTTCACACCTTAACTATGCGTATCAGACGCATTAGGAGGTAATTGCCCATAATCACCTCGTTGGGCAAGCGGATTGGCGATCGCAGTAATGTATCCACTATGATATCGCTGCTGCCCATCACGAATCTTTTATCAAATAATGGTAAGTGATACTTCAATCCCTTAGTCGACTCTTACAACACCCACAGGAGGAGTTGGGGTGGTGACAAATGTATTCTTACTGCAGTCACCACACGGTCACCAAGTGGTGACGGCAGTAAAAATACAATGGGCGTCTATCAGCTGAGAATTATGATGAAGTAGGTAATATTTTCTTCGGTTACCGCGAGGATTACACATGAAATAAAACTATGAAAACGGATAAACTCGCGTATATTGACTAATTTTAACTTCATTCCGACGTTTCGAACACTTTACAGGGTTCGTGGTCTGCGGATGACCACGAACCCTGTAAAGTGTTCGAAACGTCGGAATGAAGTTAAAATTAGTTAGTATACGCGAGTTTATCCGTCTTCATAGTTTTATTTTAATTGTAATGATGATTACAATACTACATTTCCAAAGTACATTTCTATTAACTCTGCAATAAAATAACCCCTCGGGAATGAGCTGAAGTTCTAAACTTCGATAGAGCCTAATAACTTTAATGAAATGCTTCGAATTTTGCCGCTTGTAAGCTAAAATAGTTAAATGGATACAAAGTGACGTGTGGCCCAAACTAATGGATGGGCAAATTGCGTTACGGGTAAGTGACTACTAAACTGCAGCCTTAGCCGAGGTTTAGGTCATTGAGCACACTTAGGTCATGTGGCCTAATGGTGCTCGCACTTTGGTGTCATAAAATGTACACGTTGTAGGAAGCCGGATAACTTTAACAGCGTGTTTTTGAGGTCGTGAGCAAAATAGTTATTTATTATACAAGGGGGCACAGTTGTTGTTTAACTGTCGCGCCAATATTGAGCCACGAGCGTAGCGAGTGGTTCCAAAACTGGAATCTTGAGCGTTGCGAAGGACTCAAGACACGAGAGTTGAAAAACAACAGTAGTGGGCTATATGAATTAGAGCATGGTCAAATTACTTTAGTTAGTAAAAAGCGTTTTTGCCCGCTCGTATTAAAGGATAAACGAACGCTTTGCGAGCTAGTGAGGGGAAAAATCATTTGTATTGAAACATTACCATGTGTGAATTCATGTATTATCATTATTTCCCTTTTGTGCCGTTTGGTAGCCAAAGTTAACCAGTCAAAAAACCCGCCAGGTAACCAGCTTCGAAATGGGAATAAAATCTCAGTAGGTAACCGACTTTAAATCGGGACTTTACAATTACCGATTTGTAACCACCGCCTACCAAATCCGGCTACGAGATGGGAAAGTTATTCCCATTTCATAGCTGGTTACCTGGCGGCAAACCATATCTCCCAAATTTGGCTACCAAACGGTACTAAAGGATTATTTCAGCATTTCTCAAAAAGTTTGTGCATTTGGATGTCGTGTTTGGTATTGATAAAAATTGGTAGGCTGGTCAAGATGATGCTGAGCAAGATCCACCACATTTCCCAAAATATCCCAGAAAGTTTTGTAAGGAAGTTTCCTTTTATTAACTGACTTTTTTTGTTGTATGTATATACAGGGCGGAACGGAACGACGATCTTTCCCGCTACCGACCGAGTCTACTAACCATTACGATGAACCCCCAGTATGGGACCAACATCGAAATATCTTTAAAAAAAGTTAACCCCTCATACAAAGTCACTGATTAGTTAGAGCTCAATAGTATGAAAAAGTCAAATTGCCATGTACGTTTTCGATGTTGGTCCCATACTGAAAGTTCATCGTAATGGTTTATAGACTCGGTCGGTAGCGGGAAACATCGTCGTTCCGTTCCATCCTGTATACCCAATATCTCCGAGAATCGTGAACCGATTTTTTTTTCGTGATCGAACGTTTATAACCCCGTGATGGTCCCGTTGGCTCCAAGTTGGGGTTATACTTAATTGTCGTTACAAAACTGACATCGAAGTTTACTTTTTTGTGAGAGTTAAGCTAATTGGGTGTCCCTAGAAGTGAAAATGCCCTTACGATTGACTATTAAGCGTTAGCGATTGGCAACTTGTCTAAGCACCCAGGTTTTACCTTATAGCTATGTATCTCTCCCATGTCACATTTACACACAATTAACAATCGATTTTCCTTCCTTATTGATTCCTCATAATTGCTATATTAACTAGGTACAAATTATTCACCAATTTACTTGAACAATCAAGGAAAAACATTGAAAATGATATATATAAATAAATATCTGGGGACATCTTACACAAAACGGCCTAGTCCCATGGCAAGTTCGATTAAGGCTTGTGATGTGGGTGCCAATAGATACTATAATAGATATATACATATAGATACTTAAATAACTACATAGACAGCCACGACCGAGGAACAAATAATTGTGATAAATAAATACACAAAATAATGGCCTCGCCGGGATTCGAACCTGGAACCTCCCGCCTGTAGGTACACCACTCAAAGATATCTGAACACATCTCTAACGTTATGGCAATAAAGGCGTGTTCAGATATTTTTGAACGCACCGGACGTTACGATATATCTGATGGTGACTGTACGCACCCTGGGTGCTTAGACAAGTTGCCAATCGCTAACGCTTAATCGTCAATCCTAAACGAAAGGCAGTCTGTCTTTGTCGCACTCACAGATGTCATATGTATATACGATATATCAAGCAAACGTATCTACTTAGCGTGTCAAGTGAAATCCACTGAGTTGTCCGTCTTTAATCGCAGCTTGCAGCTTACGGGCGTCAAATTTTGTAAGTTGAAGTGAACAAAAACATTAATAATGCCTCCTTAAGTAATATTAATTGCAACAACACAAAAAAATATGAATACGTACTCAAGGGCTTGAGACATATTTAAAATCATAGGCAAGTAACAACTTCAGTACAAAATCTGACACGCTCGGCCGCCATACAAATGAATGACCTTGTTTATTCTATCCAAATCGAATTCTGTGGTCGCACTAATACGAAAGAGTGACAGAGAGGGAAAACTACGCTACGCTACTAAGCGTTAACGATTGGCAACTTGGCTAAGCGTCTTGGAATCTACGGGACGTGAATGGCGCACAATCGGTCCTTACTGCATTCCCTGCAGGCTTATGTCCAGCAGTGGGGTGGAATTTGCTGAATACTTCCAAAGCTTGTCGTGGCTATATCGTTTAACTATAGATAGGTATACGACTTAGCCGTTCGTTATGATGTGCTAAAAATCGAGTTACACGACTCTTGTGACAGACTCTTACACAAAATTGGTAAACAATATTAAAATAATTGTCTTCATGATAGTAAAGGAATCGAATTAAAGACGATTTAGACTAAAATAATTGTCTTCGTGGTAGGTAAAGGAATCGAATTAAAGACGATTTAGACTTGTTACCCTTATCTCATATAATTCAAGTTAACCGACATGTGCATGACACGGCAGTGGACGTCTTTCGGCCGATAATGATGATGGATTGATTACAAAACGGAATTCCCGGGAAATACCCAAAGCTAATAATAAACATGATAGTATTGTGTTAAAATTATTTAAATTAGTGTATCATATCGCGTGTTGAAGGAAGTGACCTTCCGATTAAAAAAAATAGGTACCTAGTTTAAGTTGTATATGAAGGGACCACGGGAAAAATGTCCAGTGCCTAAAAAAATCAGGGCAAATTCACACCTTATTCTGTTATAAGTAAGGTGGTTTTTCCTTCGGTAATTTGAATTGACTAGAGATGTTCTTTCCGTGGACCCTTCATATGTATACGAAACTTTTTGATGTTACTATCATGCTCAAACTATTTTAAATTGACGAATTATAACCTATGAGTCACTATGAGTTAATAACCTGAACGATAACTCGTGACAAACTCGTTATACTTATACGTAATTGATAAAATCATCACAACTATCATTCTGGCGTCAAATCAGTCCATCTTATTTTTGTCTGTTGACTTATGACTATGACAGGTGGATTTGAACTCTGTCCTTTTGGACTGATGTAAGACTGATAAAAACTGACTGACCGTCTAACCGCTGACTATAACGCCGCGGCCACGACATCGGTCTAAGGCGACCGGCTTAGCGGAAAACGTATGGTGCTCCCTCTCGTACCCATATCGGCATCCCGCTCCAACTCATGGATTCGCTCGCCGCTGGTCGCCTTAGACCAATGTCGTGGCCAGGGCATAAGTTATTTTACAACCTATTAACTATGCGTATAGACGCATTAGGAGGTAAATGCCCATAATCGCCACGCTGGGCAAGCGGATTGGCGATCGCAGTAATGTGTCCACTATGATGACGCTGCTGCCCGTGCCCATCATCAGTATTTTATCTATATCAGCTCATAGTCTCGTGACTTTTCGGACGAATCTGTCATTCTCATACATTTATATGACTTATCGCTTATCGTATACGATTGCATAATGGCATCTTGGCTAGGCTTGCTGGGATTCAAACTCGGGACCTTCAGCTCCTAAGCAGGGCCAATACCTTGACAGGAATCCTCGCATCAAAATAAATGTTTACTTTTAAAGCAAATAAAACCTAAATATATCAACCATCGAACTATTTACGAGTATATTATATTCTGTAGGTTATTGTAGCTTTTTGCTCTTTCCAAGAAACTTCTTTGTTGTGGGTAAACTGTGGATTGCGGTTAAGACTTGTTCCATTTTTTATTCAAATTACGTAAGCCTATGGAAATTGAGGTTCATGACACAGGCTGCTACGGTTACCATTTGAAAATGAACTTATGATTATCAAAGTAAAATAAAGTAGGTGTCAGCCTAAGGTAGCCTAGTTGGTAGTGACCATGTTTACGAAGCAGGAGGTTCCTGGTTTGAATCCAGGGCATTATTTATTTATCACAGATATTTGTTAGTTGGCTGTCAATGTATTTAAGTATCTATGTATATATGTGATGATGATGATGAGTCCGACCGATTTCGGCCATGGCGACCACTTCGACTCCTAATCGGTATTTTTGCGCTCATGCGCTCGCAGATGGCTAATATAACCTATCTTTGCGGCGAAACTCCGTGCACATTGAGGACACGTAAGTACCCTGTTTACATAATTATATGTGATAGCAGCAGGTGGACGGGCCTTGAGCTGGTCGCGTTTGACGTCAAGGTCAATTTTACGTTGATCCTCGAACTCCCGCACCTTGTTGTTAACCAACCTGCGCCATTCTGGCCGCTGTGCTGCCAGACGCTCCCATCGAGAGGGCTCTATATTACAATTCTTCAAGTGACGTTTTTGGACATCCTTGTACCGGAGGAGTTGACCGCCATGCTGTCGCTTGCCCTCCTCCAGCTCAGAGTATAATATACGCTTTGCCACTCTCTCCTCCGCCATACGCGATACGTGACCACACCACCGAAGCTGCCGACGCATTAAATAAGATTCAATGCCACCAACATTGGCTCGTCGCAGAATATCGGTATTACGCACTCTGTCGGACCATCTAATCTTCATGATGGCACGGAGGCAT
Source organism: Thaumatotibia leucotreta (assembly GCA_025490895.1). Lineage (NCBI taxonomy): Eukaryota > Metazoa > Arthropoda > Insecta > Lepidoptera > Tortricidae > Thaumatotibia > Thaumatotibia leucotreta. The sequence goes on along the minus strand of JALPQI010004410.1, from coordinate 15,074 downwards.
TTGAGGTGGAAACGATCCAGAGTGCGTATGTGGCGACGATACACGCACCACGTCTCGGAGGAATATAAGAGGTTTGGCAGCACAATTGCCATGTAGACCGATATCTTGGTGGCCAACTTAAGATCGTGTGAGCAGAAGACCTTGGAACACAGCTTGCCAAATGCTGCAGCTGCAGCACCAAGCCTGCTGTTGATCTCAGCATCAAGGTCACACTTAGTTGTTACAGTGTTTCCCAGGTAGCGAAACTTTCCGACCTGCTTCAGCACGTCGTCACCAAGCTTTATGACCAGTGTCTCGTGCCCGTGATTATCCAGGGACATCACCTCTGTCTTCGTGACACTGATCTTTAGGCCGAACTTACAGCAGGCATGGTGAAAAGCGGACATCAGCTGTTGCAGGCCGTCTGCGGATTCTGCTAGGAAGCACAAGTCGTCAGCATACATAATCTCAGAGATCAATGCATACGAGACTTTTGTATGGGCCTTAAGTCTAGCCAGGTTGAAAAGACTGCCGTCTGTTCGGAAGCGGATGCGGACTCCTTGGGAAACTGTTTGTAAGACCTCTCTAACTGCCACTGCAAAGTATAGAGCGAACAGAGTCGGTGCTAATACGCAACCTTGCTTCACCCCACAGGTAACGGGGAAGAAGTCAGTCTGTTCGCCGTCTACGGAGACGCAACACTGCATGTCGTCATGCAGGAGTCTGAGAAGTCTTACAAACTTTTCCGTGCATCCAAGCTTTCCCAGCACTACCCAAAGAGCTTCACGAGGCACACTGTCGAAAGCTTTCTCAAGGTCAACAAAACAGAGGTACAGTTGGCGACCCTGCTCTCTGCTCTTCTCCTGAAGTTGACGTACGGAGAAGATCGCTTCGCATGTGCCTCGGTCAGGTCGGAAGCCAAATTGGGTTTCGGGCAGAATCCTTTCAGACAAATCTTTTAGGCGGTTTAATAGAATTCTGGCAAAGACCTTCCCAGGGGCCGAGAGTAGAGAAATACCACGGTAAGAGTTGCAGTCAGATCGGTCGCCCTTGTTCTTGTATAGAGCACTTATGCGCGATACTTTGAAAATGTCTGGAACACGCTCCTGCTCCCACATCTGAACGAAGAGTTTCCACACTAACGAATGCAACTCCCCCCCGCCATACTTGAACAGCTCTCCCGGTATAAGGTCAATGCCAGCCGCCCGGTTGTTTTGTTGCTGCCTAATTGCAGTAACAACTTCGTCACGCAATAGAGGCTCATCCAGCTCGATGGCAAAGGGAAGTTGAGGCATTAAGCTGATACTCTGTAGATCAGCTGCACGATCTACATTAAGCAGAGTATTGAAGTGTTCTGCCCAGCGCTTTAGTACATCCTCTTTGCTTGTTAAGAGGTTCCTACCATCAAAAGACTTCAATGGAACCTTTGCATGGGAAGATGTACCAATCAACTTACGCACCTCGCTGTAAAATTCCCCAAGCTGGTTTATGTCACTGAGCCATTGCATGAGACAAGCTTTGTCCCGCCACCACTTATCTTTAAGTTGTCGAGACAGCCTACGCAAATCATGGTCACTAGCTTTGACTGCCGCAACGCTGCCTTTCCGCCTTCTATGTTGACGCAGCAAGTCCCGATGCTTGTCGAGTGCTACCCGCAGAACTTCATCATTCCCATCAAACCAGTCATCATTGCGGCGGCATTTTTTGCCCAATGCAGTTGAAGCGGTTATCATGACTTGAGATGATAAAGTTCTCCACGCAGCGTCAACGTCACACCGCTCATCAAATGGTCCTAATGTTTGACACAAGGCGCTAGCATATTCCTCCCTCACTGCAAGATCTTTCAGCTTATCCACGTCTATAGCCGCAAGCTTTTTAATAGAAGATCTTCTAGGGTGACGTTGGCGGAGCCGCAGCTTAGTGATACAAAGTCGGTGATCAGACCAACAATGCGCACCACGCATAACGCGAGTAACTTGCACCTCGCTAAAGTCTCTCTGCTTTATGATAGCATAGTCGATCAGATGCCAGTGCTTGGATCTTGGGTGCATCCATGTTGTCTTGTGCTTGGTGGCTAACCTAAACATAGTGTTCGTTATTGCCAATCCGTATTGAGCACAAAGACTAAGCAGCAACTGACCATTGCTGTTCATGTTGCCAACGCCATGTCTACCCAGAACTCCAGGCCAAGCCTCATAGTCGCGACCAACTCTGGCATTGAAATCGCCCAGCAATAGGACCTGCTCACTGGCGTTAATGCTATCTAGGCAAAGAGTCACTTCCTCATAGAATTTGTCCTTAATGTCATCAGATTTGTCTAGCGTAGGCGCATAGACACTGATGACATTAAGGTAGTTGTCTTTGTCCAGGTGGAGGCGCAGTGTGGTAACGCGGTCTGAAATATGTACCGGATACTCTTCAAGTCGCTTAACTAGAGCATTCTTGATGGCAAATCCTACACCTGAACGCCGAGGTTCGGAGGCAGCAGTACCTTTCCAAAAGAAAGTGTATCCACCACCGTCTTCTACCAGCTCACCTTCATCGGCAAGATGTGTTTCGCTGAGAGCAGCCACATCCACGTCATAGCGACGAAGTTCCCGAGCCACTATAGCGGTCTTGCGCTCAGGGCAGATGTTGCCATCTCGATCTAGTAGCGTTCTCACATTCCACGCACCAAATGTCATTATAGTTGACCTATTATGTTTCTTATTGTAACGACGACCACGATTTAAATATGATGCGATGGCAGCCGCGGTTACTGCCACCTATAAAATTGAGGCGAGCATTTTTTAGGGTACCTTTTCTAACCCCCTCCCCGGCTGAGCGGGGAAAGCAGTGCCTCCCTGAACAGAGCTGCTTTGTCGTCCCGGGTGCTGCCCACTTCGCGCTGTCACCTCAAACGTGCAGCGCAAAGACGACCACGGCGTGTACTCACGCCCCCGGGACCGCCTATGTGCAGATATCGGACAAAGTCTAGCTTGCACCCAGCTAGACCTCTCTACTTCTAACCATCGCCACAGGCCTTTTACGTAATCGGAGTCCAATTATCGGAAGCGGTCAAATGCGCAGGATATATTAGGGTGCGCAAACGTTCGCGCAGACGCAGGCGCACGCACTCGTCCTTCCCATCCTTACATCAGTGGAACGGAAACCGCTACGACTGAAGGAAGAGTCGGATGTTGAGTCTGGCCGACGGTGACTATACGCCCTCCACCGCCGCCCTAGGCCATCCTCCTTGCCTTGCTAATTCGCCGAGTCTGCCAAATCACAATTGCATATCTGCGTCGTGTTGCCTTTCTCGCCGAACTAGACTTTGTATGATAAACGGGAGGGAACCGTATAAAGGGATTGCGTTTGGAGAATTAGGAAAGGAGTAGAAGGGACGGGATACTAAAGCCACGGATGAGACAATTGTGGACCAAAGCAGCTCAGGGAAGGCGGGATCGCATGCCCGTGCACTCAAGTACCTACAACCGGACAGGTTGAAGATGTGAGTGCCCCATGCCAACAATATATGTATATATGTATGGTACCCACGTCACAAGCCTTCATTGAGCTTACCGTGGGACTAGGTCAATTTGTGTAAGATGTCCCGAGATATTGATTAATTAATTATTTATTTATTCAGCTGGTAGCATTTTGTCTTACTCCATTCAAAAAACAGTTTTATTTAACCCCAACAATGACATTCAACTACATATTTGGGCATTCCTCCGAGCGTTTCAATTCAACCGCTGTGACTTCGGTGGCAGCCTTATCACACGAATCCCGTGAGAGATGCAAGAGCTTTTGGATATCTTGGTAGACGTAGTTGACCACTACCACAGAATTAGATCTGGATAGAAGAAACAAGTTCATTCATTTGTATGGCGGCCGAGCGTGTCAGATTTTGTACTGAAGTTGTTACTTGCCTTTGATTTTAAATATGTCATAGGCCCTTGAGTGTTCATATTTTTTTGTTGTTGCAATTAATATTACTTAAGGAGGCATTATTAATGTTTTCGTTCACTTCAACTTACAAAATTTGACGCCCGAAAGCTGCAAGCTGCGATTAAAGACGGACAACTCAGTGGATTTCACTGACTTCATTTGACATGCTAAGTAGATACGTTTGCTTGATCTATGGTATATATATGACATCTGTGACCACTACCAATATATCAAAAAAATAGAGATACCCAGTACCCACGGAAATCGGGTAATAATACTAATAATGTGACCACCGACGTCACGGCGGTTGAAACGCTCGGAGAAATGCCCATTTAGTTATTTTGTGCCCGACGCAACTTATAGGTATTCTTCTTCGATATATTTATTATCGAAGCTAAAACGGAGACATTACGATTCCCTTTGGTCAATTAGATATTGTTCCACCATCATTTTATTTCACTTATTTCCGCAGGTATCCCCCAGTGATCATTTTCCGCAAATAAAAAGAACAAAAACAAAACGAGATTATTGACTCGGATAACTAAATTACCCGTTATTACCTTTTCGTAAAAAATGGGGCGAGCGTAAACAGATAATATCTTTTTTTTGAGGCCAGTAAGGTATGCATCAAAGTATGGCGGGCCTATGAAAATGTAAAGAAGTGGGTGCTAAGACAAGTTGCCAATCGCTAACGCTTAACCGTCAGTCGTAAACGAAAGGCAGCTAACTGTCTTTGTGGCACTAATATGAAAGAGTGACAGAGAGGGAAAACTACGATACGCTACCTAGGTAGCGCTAGCGATTGGCAACTTGGCTACTCCTGTACTTGGGTCCAGCGTTCTTTTTCGTGTTTTTAAAGTTTTAGGTTCTCGCCTCGCTTTCAGTATACGGCCGGACGCCAGCTTTTACTGCTTTGTTTTTAAATGGCTTAAAAAGGAGGAGGTTTTTAAATTGGATTGATTTTTACCGAGAATTGTGATTGAACCGATTTTCAATATTTTTTTATCAAATGGGTATAAGGCCAGCCGTACACCTGTAAGTTCTTAGGTACGTAAGTTATAGGGATGGGGCTATACTAAGGAATGCGATAGTGATATTCACCTCTCATTCCATAGTATAGCTCCGTCCCTATAACTTACGTAAGAACTTACAGATGTACGGCTGGCCCAAGACCGAGAAGGTCCCGTCGGTATAGTTCATGAAATATAAATTGGTAACTTTCTACCTACATTATAGTAAAAATAAACATTCAATTTATATTCCTCGAACTATACCAAGTCGAAAGTATTAGTTATTGTAATTAGATATACTTATATATTTCCCTACTTATAAAACATGCATGGTTTATATAATAAAATAAATATAATTGATCCTTTAATGCAAACTGCATTAAGAGTTCCATTATAGTTATTTACACTACGGAATCCAAAAACAGCATAACAAACTTGATTGCTATTATAAAAACATATTAAAATTCAAGGACAACTGCCTAGAGTTAATTTTAAATGAATAAATTATACTCTGTATCGTAAAGACACTGTAGACAGTGTTCAGACGGCTATTTTACTCTACTAAGCATAGGGTAACGGCCCCAGTGGCCAGCCAGGAACCAGTAGTCGGCCTTTTCCGTCGTTTTTTGGTCGGGAATTGGACGGTTATTTGATTAAACAAATCGCGGGTACTCAAATAAAAGCTCTGATTCCCAATTCGTTGATACGTAGCGCGGCAAGTGCAGTGAGGGATCGGGGGAAGCAATAAATTCGTTCTTACAAGTGGTGTTTGTCGACGAGAGCAGTAGTGTTATGTCCGCCATATTTTTGACTACACGTGGTGTTCACTTAAAAGGGAAGAAAACTATATATTGATGTTAAAAGTTATTGATTTCTGTAAATGTTTCGTTTATTTATTAGTTTATCTATTCGATTACTCCGTATTTGTGTGGAAATATCATGATCTAACTAATAAATTGAGGGGGCTGACTACTGGATACCTAGTTTTCAACAAAGTATCTAGTGCTCAGCCACCGGGGGCTGACCTTTGGGTTCTTCATTTAATATTTTATTTGTTATTGTTATATACTGTTACGACCGTTAAATTTAAATTTTCAAATTTAGTTAGGCATGCCCTATTCAATTTGATATAAAACCCAGTAGTCGGCCCCATTTGATTTTATTTTTTATCACGGCTGACCACTGGGTTTCGCGGATCTAGTACTCAGCCACCGATATAATATTAAGGAATATATTGATAATTATTTACTTATAATAATATTATCTTTCTACCTAGTACCTTTAGGTAATGTATTTTATGTAACTACGTGTAGGTATGTTTAGGTACAAAAATACTTAAGATAAAAAAATCTAGCGCCCCTAGAGTCATAAATTGAATAGGTGCTCCATCATCTAAAGACTAGATGATGTAGCACCTATTTAATTCAAGGATTCAAAAAGAAAAAAGAAGAAAAAAAACTGTTGTCTTAGGAAATACAGAAATTCTGTCAACACAACGACGCTACAAAGAAACTGTAACCAAACAAAAAACTAAACACAAAACAAACCCAGAATGACGCCAGTAAAATCAATAAAAAGGGCACAAGAAAATAGAAAATACATTTTTCAATTGATTCATCAGGTTTGACAGAAAATGATGCAGTTTTAACGGATATAACCCGATCAAAAACAGATAAAAGAATGTGTGATAAGAGCTGAAAAGTTAGGATTCTTTCTAATTTAATGAACCTGCTTAAATCCCCAGCAAGGAGAATGTCATAGTCATAGTCACAGTAATTTTTTTCATTAAACAAAATACATTGCGTTTATTGCAATGCCAGCAGCCTCCTCAAGTAGAAACATAGATCCTGTGTCCATTACTTTTCTCAAACATGCAATGAAATGTTGTCATTATGTTCGTCATAATAGGCTTTAAAGTATGACGTTGCAGGCGGATGACCTCGAGATAATAGTAAAGGATTTTCATACGAATTTAACGGCCTAGGCCGGTAAGTAATATTTTTTTAAAACATGGCGTCGGTTTTCATGAACGGGCTAAACAGCTAAATTCTGTTTTTTTGATTGTCGTATTTTTTATTTCATTGTATATGTTTGAGAAAAGCACTATACATGCCTCGCCGTGAAAGGCTTCGTATCACTGTCCGACCTCACTACGTTCGGCCGTCCATACCTACTCAGCCGGTAAGCCCATCTTTCCCAGCGTCTGCAGTAATGTACTATTACTCTCATTAAACCAGCTTTGAGGACTAGTAATATAAAAAAAAAACACGAAATTATCGAAAAATAATGGACCTGTTACATACGACCGGCTATACAATTGAACATTAGATCTATGTAGGTTGGGCTGATATTTTTATATTATAGTTTTGAATATTTTTATATTTATTATAATTAATACTAATAGAAATAAGGAGATAATATTTACTGTGAGCTTGAAAAATATTTTTTGTTACGTATGACCAACGGGTTTCATGCCGTAAGTCTTCGATTTAAAAGAGTTAAGTATAAGGAATAAGAATCATATTTAATATCTTTGATTTTAATATACATATTGCTGATTTTGATCTCATTATGATAGTAATATACGAAGGCTGAGTACTGGGCACGAAAAGGCTGATTACTGGATTTTGGCGGCTGAGTACTGGGAAAAAGTACCATTTTTTGTTTAAACTAAATTATCGGCACTTTAAGGTTTCCTGTTATGTTTTTTCTTATTTCGTTTTAAAACTATAATAAACAGTTAATGTAACGATGTGATCCGTTCATTTATCCGACTTATCCTGAATAAATACCGACCGTTCACATTTTAAAAAGGTGTTATAAGGCTGACTACTGGTGCTATTACCCTACTATGCAATATGTTTGCAAGACACTAATAATTTTTCATGAGTTTTCCCGTTAGCTATTTTGCAGTTTTGAGAGGTTATGCAAATAAGTTCAACTATGGGACATTGACACTTAATTGTGCCTACGACATGCACCTTGAAAGGTACACATAACTCGCACCCTTAGTCAAATAACGCAACATGTGATCATCCGTCAAAAGTGTTTTTATTACGGAAATAGCCTTTAAAATATGCGTTTATCATTATACGAAAACAATTTTTATTCTAAGTTATTTAGTTTCAGAGATAATTTACGCGGAAAAGGACGTAAGTGATTTGTGGTCCTAAAATAATGCTACTTGTGCAAATGCTTCGTTGTTTTACGTCGCTAAAGGTGGCGCGCGCGCAATCGTAACATCAGATACGTAATTTTTCTCGGACATTTATTATGTGTCGTATGTTGAATCAAAATTAACAAAAATGGAAACGGGAAATGATATCTCCAATGGTGAGTTATTTTAAATGCTATTTAGATATGTTTGTGCAAAACAAACGTATGTGCACTTACTGCTGTTTGGGTGCTAATTATTGCCATAAAATGACCCGTCGCATGTTCATATACGATATTTTTCTCCGGATAATGATATGTGAATAAAAAATTATTTTAAACTAATTTAATATATACTATGGTATGTTATGCTATGCGTTTTACGTAAATTCAAGATTTTTTAAAGGGTGATCTTATGTTCACTTGCGCTTGTATTCTACAAAATCTTCATAGTCGCTTGTCAAGATGCTGCATTATATGACGGAATTGTTAGTGATGTACGTGCACTTACGTCATTTTATTAGGTCATAGTCTAACTTGCGTCGTTTTTAAAAACTTTAAATGCTTAAAAATACATATTAACTGGATAAACGTTAAAGTTTTTTTATGTATTAATTGTATAGTATACCTACGTAATTGTATTAACACATTTTTAACCTAATTACTCTAACTTTTATTTTTTTTTACACACTGCAAACTTTTTCCTTAAAAATACAAGTACATTGAGTTTTTACGTGTTACTTTAAATTTCATAAGCTGTTGCGGAGTTTTCGCGCATGCCATCTGATGAAGAAATACTTCGATGCCATACCCTGAGCAATTTAGCTTTGCAGATGTGCTAAACATCATCAACAAAGGAGTTGTTTCACACACCTCTTTCTCGGAAACGTTTTGCCTTCAATACAGATAGCATACCTAAAACAAAAATGCACCAGAAATATTGCGAGGACATTTGCTCAAGCTCATCAATGTTTAACTTCGCTATGAGACATGTCTCCAGCTACATCTGTTACTTCAATGCCGTCCAGAGGCCATAAAAATGATACTACAATGCCTTCCCTAGGTGGTGAAAATTATGAAGTATAATGTTTATGCTATTTTAAATGAGAGCCATGAATCGGATATAGACCTACCGACGGTCCTGAGAGGAGAAACAAGACAGTTACTTAAAGGGTCGAAATTATTGTCTCTAAAATCAACAAAAACGCTTACTACCGCAGTATACTACCAAAGAAAGGAGACACAAAGCGATATTCTGACCAAAACCTGAACTCTTCAACATTCTGCCTCTTATATTTGTAGTAGTATTGAAACTTATTTTCTTACACTTGCAATGAAATTTTTACATGACGTACCTCAAATCAATCAAGGAAGTACTTAGTTTTGGGTACTACCAGGGAACAATGATTTAAAAGGATTTCATACAAAATGTCAGGCTTCAGCCGGCGAAGCACCTTTCTTTTATTTTTAAACGTCGAAGTATGACAGACTTGAATCAATGAAACTGACTAGTAACATTTCTTTTTTTATTTCATTACAAGTTTGAGAAAATCACTATACAAGCTTCAGCCGGAAAAGGCTTGCAGGCTTCATATACCTTCTCATCACCATACCTTCACCATACCTTCTCATCGAACGGGCTTCATGTCCAATTCTTTCTCGGTACAAGCCGCTCGTCTTTGGAACGCTCTCCCCACCGGCATCAGACAGTGTCCGAATAGGTTTGCTTTTAAGAAATCTTTAAGGCTATACTTTGCTAGCAGAACTTAAGATTCCCGGTATTTCATTTTTGTATGTTCCATCTCTATGTATTATAAGTAGGTATATGTATATTATTACGAAGTATATATGTATGTTTATTATATTATTATTATGTACGTATTAAGTATACTGTAATCTAAATGTTTGATGTTTTACTCACACATAAGTAATATAAGCTTTTGTTGCATCGTCCACAGCCTATCTGCTTTGCCCGAAGGTTGACTGGTAGAGAATGCTTTTTAGCATTAAGTTCGCCTTTTGTACAATAATATTGTTTTCTTGTGCAATAAAGGTTAAATAAATAAATAAATAAATATAGGCCTGCAAGACCTTACTTCTCGGATTTTGTGGTAATGTGCTATTCAAGCTGATGAAGAAGATAACACAGTTTGTGAGGCCTGTAAAATGTAACACCCATTTAAAGAGTGCAGTAGGCTTAGCACAGGATGAGTGCGACAATTTGTGCCGCGATATCTATCTCTAGTCTACTATCCATCCCTCTTTTGTTCATATAGTTAGTAAAGATGGAAAATCTATCTCGCGGCGTCATACTGACATACCAATCATGTGCTAAGCATACAGGAATGTATAAGCTGGACTGTGAATGTAGCCTTTAATATGTTGGGCACACGAAGCGTTGAAGGTGAAGGTTAGGGTTGAAGGTGCTCTGCCGATATCAAGCACCGTCTACCACAGTCTGTAGTCTGGGAACATGGCCATAGATAAAGCAAATAATTCTATAAAGTTTGACAAGCCTCTGGTTCTCACTAAGAAGAAGATAAACGTTCCCAGAATGCTGCGCGAGCCCATTGAGATAATGTAATATCCAAACTTGAAAAGGATAGAAAAAAGCTATTCTCTACCACCAGCTTGGGATTCGGTAGTTCATCTGATAATTTCTGATAAAGGAACATACTGATCGACTGTGAGGGTGATGAGTTTGACGTTAGGCTTTTTAGTACAGGCAGTATTATTTTCCAAATTAATTTTCAATTTAATGTTATTTAAAATTGTATGTTTTGGTCCGATGCATGTTGATTTTAATGTTTTTTGAAAAAAAAAATACGTCCCAGCGTCCCACTGAGTTTCTTGCTGGCTCCAAAATTGGGATACTTTCCTGACAATACAAAGGAAAAGATTTCTTCTCAGGTCCGAGTTGTGGGATTAGAACCGGCGTAGATAATTTATTTGTTGTCTTTATTTTAAAAATACATATCATGAATTACTAGCAAAAATTAAACTTGCCAGTTTAGTACCTAAGTACCTATATACAACCCCCCCTAAAGTTTACCGTCTGTCTGTGGTCTAGTATATATTGTATGTGGGCAGTTTTTTAATTATGGTCTTATTTTCATGGAGGTAGATGCATACGATTTCCTTCACTGTCACTCACCCGTAAACCACGAACCCTGTAAAGTGTTCGAAACGTCGGGATGTAATTAACTTAATTAATATACGCGATATAATCTATTACTATACTTTTATTCCATGTACGAGTAATGTAGAAAGTTTTATACTTTTAGAGACGCCACATAAGAATTATGGCTCTTTATTTTTTATTGTTTAATTTGAAGAAATGTGACTAGAATTCGAGGTATTCTATATTATTTTTGGTTATTACTTCAGATTACTAGTGAATTTTATTTTTGTTTATTAATATTCTTATTAAAATGATAATTTTGTTTAAAAATACACTTTTTTATTTAGTATCGAACCCTCATTTATGAATATATTTTTTACCCCCGGCGGGTTTTTGCTACTCGCGATTGAGTTATTTATATTAAAAATGGCCTATTTCTTGTAAATAATATCCTTTTGCTAGGGGCAATTTGATGATTTTCAATAGAAAAACGACCTATTGCTACATGCGTCATAGGATGCTTTGTAAAACAATGCTACATGTGCACTTGCGATACATACTCTTTCATCAAATAACGACGGATGATCACATAAGTCACCTAGTACGTGGTAAAACAATGCCACATGTACACATGCGTTATACAATTTTCAAAAGTAATGTATTAAATAAGATGCAATATAAGGCATTCAGTTAGTTTTGTTAACCAAATTACATATGCAAAAATTCATAAAGTTTCCTTCAAAATTGAAAAAGTTATCCTCAAAATACACTTTCGCAATCTTTAAACCTCTCTCCTGAACATTTGACTTTTTGCAGATCTGGCGTTGTTTTACCAAGGGTACGAATTATTATTGGACGCGACTAGTACAGAAAACCACCACATAATTCCTACGAGTACGAGTATAACCGCTTTAAGTAGTACACTTATAAAACAAGTTTTTAGTTGCATTCTTGTAAACAAAATATCATAGCAACGGCTATTACAGAAAGTACTTAAAAAATACGATCCATGGGTATATGTGGGCTTACCCCACCCACTATAAAAAAATCTGTGTCTTAACCCAATTATGGATGAACATTCCATAGTGACGCAATATTGGGAATATTGCTATGACAAGACCTCAGGAACTCATTTGACTAGTCATCAACCTTATTGCTACAGATTTAAGGTCCATTTATAGTATGATCACTTGAGTATTGACAGTTCATAAGCCCGCTACTACAGTATGAACCTGTTAGTCGTATTAAATCTCTACCATGAGGCGATCGTGTTTTTTTAATGCTGACATTCCATGCTTATCAATACTTATTAATCTTATATAAATTAAAGGAAAATTGTGCCAAATTTTATAGGGTTTAATGATTTATAATAATGTGAAATTTAAATACTGATAGTGTTGTTTTATAAATGTTGTGAAACGTGTTTTTAAGTGTTGTCGGATTGATAAAAATATAAACAATGCCTAAAGGTAATTTTTTTTACTATTTATGTATATTTTAAGTTACTTCTCATTCACAGATGTGGAAAACTTCAGAAATTAGACTCTTGCGCATAATACTTATTTTTTCTTTAGTTATTATTTTATTAAAATTACATTTGGTTTACTTCTTTTTTTGCATTACAAATAATATAAGGTACTTAACCAATCTTTTTCAAAATATATTTTGTTATATGTAATAATAATAAAACCAAAATAATATATTTGAAGGGTCCACGGAAAGAACATGTTTAGTCCTAATTAAATTCAGGGCAAAGTTGTACCTTATTCTGTTAGAAGTTAGGCTGTTTTTACTTCTGAAATTTGAATTCACTAGACATGTTCTGTCCGTGGACCCTTTATTTTTATTGTTCGTTATTTGTTGTTGACTTATTTTTGAATAGTGGTTTTAATAAAAATACATGTCAAGATGGATTTCATTAATTTGAATTCAAGGTATAAGGTTTTACGTTGTTGATGAAACTAAAGGTGCGTTCAAACCAAAAGAGCATTCGCTGTTCTATCCCCCGTTCTACGAAATCAATCAATCACGTTTTGTGTAACGATCGAATTCCGTAGAGTGGGGGATTAGAATAGCGAATGCTCTTTTGGTTTGAACGCACCCTAAGATTGTGTTCCAAAAGTTCGTGATTATGAAAAAAATGGAAGTTTTAGGTTTGTTTACATTTTTTTTTTTATTTCTGGTGACTAACGGTATAGACAACTTTTATTATGGAACCTACCTCGAATTAGCGAAAGAATAACGACTATTCGACACAGTCATAATATTAGTTATGAGATCTCGACATTTTGTATGGAAAAAATTTTTTTTTGCTATTTTGGCGTCAGTCTCATACTAAAACGTGTTAAAAAAGACTTATTCCTAATAGTGTGCTAGGTTATTAGTGATTCAGTAGACACCCTGTATAAACTCTACTCAACTTCGGATTTTCAGCAATAAATTCATTCAAATGTTACCTTTCTTTCACTAGGAATAGGGGTGTTTATTCCATCAAGTGAGTATTGCAAATACGGAATTGAGGAAGTACCTAGTTACCTACCTATATCGCCGATCTGTACTTTCTATCTTAATAGCGTGCAATCTTGGCGTTGAGTAGACGCCATCTTAATTGCCTTAATCATTGTAAGTAATTTACACTTGACACTTGAAATACAGTCACCATCAATATTATATTCTTCATTACTTTTCACATTGTGTTACAGTGTGTGGCCTACAACCGGGGTGAAAATTTAAACGGTGCATTAATAAGCTAATCAACAATAATTTCCACATATCGTAATTAAAAAAACTTGTCTTTTAATTTTTTTTGTTGTAGTTTTCGTTATAATGGGTTCATTTACTTGACTTAAAAGTAATCAATAACTTATCAATCTTATTATTTTTGAAGCATTGAAAAATCTACACAAAGTTTTTAAAATAAAGACAAAATAACAATTATTTTATCAACCAGGTATATTATCAAGATGTATTGCGCCTACAAGCTACGATATCGTTATGCCAAGATCCAGTACTAAGGGCCCATAACTTTGAATAACAATATCTCCGAACTTAACCATCTTGAAACATCGGGACATTTACAGGATTATTGCGGATAGTCTAAGGAGTTACTTATTTCATTTTTTCCTGTGTTTAAAGGCCACACACTGTATACGGTTCATTTATATAATTTTTCAAATTAATTCATATAATTTCTGACGATCCGCTTTAGGTGAATAATAATAATGTTTATGCCGCTTTTTTGGCAACTAAACTATCACCAGTGTCACTACTTACTCTTAGCAACCTCGTATGTCAGTATTGAATCAGAACTGCATGCCTAGCTAAGCTGCCATTCTGCAATCGTATACGATAAGCGATAAGTCACGTGACCATAATAATGAATGGAAATGATCACGTGACCTTTCGTACTAATCTGTCATTCTCATACATTTATTACTTATCGTACATATTCTATTGTAGAATGGCATCTTGGCTAAGCCTGCTGAGCTTTATTTCAAGTACCTACCTAGGTATTTGTTACTTAGATTATAGTCAGTACATATATTAAGCCATTTCTAATGGAGTAGTAAGTGGAGTAGCGATTGCTAGCCAGCCAAGGGTGCTTAGCCAAGTTGCCAATCCCTAACGCTTAATCGTCAATCGTAAGCGAAAGGCAGCTAACTGTCTTTGTCACACTAATATGATAATATGAAAGAGTGACAGAGAGGGAAAACTACGATACGCTACTAAGCGTTAGCGATTGAAAACTTGGCTAAGCATCAAGGTGATCAAAAACATCTGAAAAAAAAACAGAAATTGGTGGCAATCTTGAATATTTTTCTTGTGACAAGATTCACAATACAAGTGACAAGATATAGGTACATTCTAATATTGAATAATCA
>JALPQI010004409.1:0-70258 GCA_025490895.1 Thaumatotibia leucotreta | reverse complement strand
GTGAAAATTTGCAAAGATGACAAAGAATAAATATTATTTATAACAGTCACGTGCTTCTCAGACGTTTTCAAGGGCAGTTTTAGTAAGCAAATATTAACATTTTCGTGGGTTTCATTGAATTTGTTTTTAAGATACCGCAGGCACCTGAAGCAATGCATGCAGCTTATTTTAATAAGCGGTTCGGACTGTTCGGATTCGGAATGTATTAAGTACCTATACTGTGTATAAGACACGAAGATAATTATTATAAATAAATAAATAAATATTTGGGACATCTTACACAAATCGACCCAGTCCCACGGTAAGCTCAATTAAGGCTTGTGATGTGGGTACCAGGCGACGATATATATAATAGATAGATACAGATACTTAAATCTAAGATAAGACAGCCCGTTCCCTGGACACGGAAAAAAATGAGATAAATAAATACACAAATAATGCCCTCGCCGGGATTCGAACCCGGAACCTCCAACTTCGTAGGCAGGGTCACTACCGACTAGGCTACGGAGGCTGACTTTATATGTAACATTTTTTCGCATAAAGTCAAAGTCAAAGTCAAAGTCAAATAATTCTTTATTCAATTTGGTATAGCAACAAACTCTTTTGAATCGTCTAGATATGAAAACTACTTCCGGTTCGAACCCTAAACCGCTGACCCAAGAAGAACCGGTAAGAAACTTGGCGGGAATTATTTTTTCAAACAATGATGGTACATCTTACAACTAACATGCAGTAAAAAAAAAACATAAAATTGATTTTAAACAAATTGAAATATAATAATAATAACAAGAGATGTAAAGTCTCTAAAAGTCACAACATTTATAAGTAATAATTTATAGAGAAGTAAGGTTTCTCTCCGAATAGGTATATAATAATAACATTATATAAAGCACGTTTGGAGATGTACAAGGTCTCCAAGCGTAAATTATCGTAATTGAATGTCATGACTTTAACAAACTAATAATTAAATCCTAAATTACTCCCACGGTGTTTTATCATTCATGTAGTCTTGTGTACTATAATAAGCTTTAGATATAAGTTTACGCTTAACAAAATTCTTAAATTTGTTGACTGAAAATTCAGTAACATTTACTGGAAGTTTATTATAAAATCTTACACAATTACCCATGAATGATTTCCTAATTTTATGGAGCCGAGTGGCGGGTACTGCGAGCTTATGTTTGTTTCTAGTATTAATATTATGTATGTCACAATTTTTCCTAAAATTGATAATATTTTTATGTACATACATAATATTCTCATAGATGTATTGAGAATACAATGTCATTATATTAATAACCTTAAACTTATCTCTAAGTGAGTCTCTAGGGCTCATTTTATATATCGCTCGAATAGCCCTCTTCTGCAGAACAAAAATAGTGTTAGTCTCTGAATTGGCAGCACTGCCCCATAATAAAATGCCATACGACATAATGCTATGAAAATAACTAAAATATACTAACCGAGCTGTATCGACGTCAGTTAATTGACGGATCTTGCTCACTGCAAAAGCTGCAGAACTCAGTTTATTCGAGAGATTAGATATGTGAGGACCCCACTGAAGCTTAGAGTCTAGTGTTATACTAAGAAAGACTGTACTTTCAACTATTTCCAATTCCTCACCTTTCACAAATATACTAGCCTGTTGATGTTTTACGTTACTTGTAACAAATTTAATACATTTCGTTTTTTTCTCATTCAACATTAAGTTATTCATATTAAACCAGTTTACTACTTTCGAAATAGCATTGTTTACATCATTCCACGCTTGTTGCTGTCGTTTGACTTTAAAAATAAGTGAGGTGTCGTCAGCAAACAATACTATGTCATGGTGGGTCTCTATGAGATGTGGCAAGTCATTTATGTAGATAAGGAAAAGGAAAGGCCCCAATATAGATCCCTGTGGTACACCCGTGGAGACCAATGACCCCGGCGATCGCTGTCCATTCACATCAACCCTTTGTATTCTACCGCGTAAATAAGATTCCAGTAAATTTAACGCTGATCCTTTAACTCCATAATGGTCTAGCTTCCTGATCAATGTTTCATGACAAACGCAGTCGATAATTAAATTGATTGAGGTATGATTACAGAACAACACACATAACTTGTAATAGGAACCGGTTAAACACGAGTCACATGTAATCAAACTGTCAACTCGTAGGTAACGTGGTAACATGATAAAAAATAATGTATATGGGTAATAAGGAACCATGATGTAGGCTGAATCCGATTCACACTAGACTGCTTTGTAAAACATACTACTTGAACCCTAAACTTCGCAGAATTTAAAAAAATCGCTCCTCGCCGATGTGTAGAGCAAAAAATTCTGTCTTTAAAAAAAATACAAAAAGTGGGTCAAAAAGTACGTATCTTTAAAGATACACTACCAAGTTAAGGGTTAAAATCACACTACTTAAAGCGCCTCTAATGTTAGGTTAGCTCAACCCCAACTCCTCCTGCGGGTGTCGTAAAAGTCGGCTAAGGGATTGAAGTGTCACTGACCATTATTTGATAAAAGATTGATGATGGGCAGCAGCGTCATCATAGTGGACACATTACTGCGATCGCCAATCCGCTTGCCCAGCGAGATGATTATGGGCATTTACCTCCTAATGCATTTATACGCATATTTAATGGGAGAGGCCTACGTCCAGCAGTGGACTATCACAGGCTGATGATGATGATGATGAATGATAGGTATATGTAAGTATATTGCTTATTATTAGTTAACCCGGAAGGCGTTTGAACACATTAGGAACTAGGTACCTAAGATATTTTGTCGCAGTTACATGAAAATTAAATTAGCACGGCAGGATTAAATAAGACATCGTCGTCTTAAACAGTTAAGTTCATACTTAACTGTTTAAGACGACGATGTCCTACAATTTCCCATCAAATTAAAGTCTTCGCAAATTAATAATGTTAATGAATAATTCTGAACAATGTAAATAAAGTATTCAATGAAATATCCATATACTAGCAGTAATTTATTGTATTAATTAGTGGTTAATAACGATATGATATGCTAAGAGTTGATTGTTGAAAAACACGTGGATTTAATAGTACGAGTAGGTATTTTATGAGGTAGAAAATAGGTAGAAATTAAAGACAAATTTTGAATACGGGGCCCATTTCTCGAAAGCTTGTTACTTGTAATACAAGTAACAAGTACCTTATCCAATTAATAGTGTCAAAATGAGACTTCCACTTGTATTACAAGTTACAAACTTTTGAGAAATGGGCCCCAGAATGCGTCCAACAATAGGCCAATAGCTAACGCTCAGTAGCATATCGTAATTTTCTCTTTGTGTCACTCTTTTTTTACTGCGACAAAGATTCCTTTCGTTGGCATCTTGGCTGCGCACGCACATTTTTCGGTTACTTTTAAACTATAATTTACATCAAAATAACTTTTTTTCAGATGTGTGGTCCCAGAATGCGAAGTCAACGCCACCTATTCAGCGGCGTTCGACGACAGCTGGGGTGCGTACGCGCTGCCCGCCGACGCATGCGCGCGGTACGCACCAATCAGCGACGAGTGTGGCCCCGACTCCTTTAACTTCACGAGGATGCCGTGCGAAGAGTTGGTTTACGAGTCTCGTAGCAGCATAGTGCCTGAGGTACGTATACATAGTTGCCGCTATAGTTCCACAATGTGAAATGTCTAAGATCTGAGTCAATAGAAAAAGAAAAAAAGGTAAACAAATATGGCGGACCGGCAATCGCATTTGTTGTCTATGAAAATAGTGATGGGACCGATGGGAATAGTATTAACTTTAATCGACCAAATATATCCTTCGCGAAATAATTACGAACTCAATACAGTGTGTGTCTTTCATAGCGACATTGCTTTTAAGTAACGATAGATTAAAGTGTTGTTAACCATTTTAGTAAAAGAATATAATGATTGCCTTTACTATTTAAGCGTAATTAATTTTTATAAAAATCTTGAGCAGCAATGTAATGCAAACATTTATTGGACGTTTCTGAGAGGAAAAGCTAGTTTCGTTTTCATTTTAATTCGATCAAATCATTAAAGTAACTGTGAACTGTTGCCGACGTTAACTTATTTACTGAATTATCCATTACTAGAAAATACTACAATTTAAAACATGCGAGATTTGGACTACACTAGCATAACAAATTTACATCAACAATTCTTTCTGTGTCTTACTGTCTTAGCCAGCACATTTTGAATTATTATTCACTGAACTGATATCAAAAATCACTGCACATACATTATCACTTCTTAGAAATCACATTACCTACATAGTTCAATCATTTTTATTAAATTTATTAGGAAAGTCTGTTGATCAACAAACTTGATGTTATCTTGACACTTCAACTCAACCAATGTGAAGTTTTCAATCGGTACATATACAAAACGATTATCTGATTCCGCCTTCTTAGTTAACACAAAATTACCTAGCGCTTAATCGTCTCTGTCGCACTTATAAGAAAGAATGACAAAGACGGAAAACTAAAATACGCTACTGAGCGATAGCCATTGGCAACTTGGCTTTTTTAAATACTTTAACTAAATATGCTAATTTCAGTTCATTAAGACTTGTACTTTCACCGCTTAAAAGCAATGTCGTTATGAAAGACACACACTGTATAAGTAAGTATTAGGTAATAGTGTGGGAACAATTTTTTATGACAAAAAGCCATTAATCCTACTAACAATTTTTAATCGGAGTGACTGTCACTATCACTACTCTCCTCCGAAGTGTCATCATCAGTAACTGTGATGATGAAAGCTTTTGTTATAGCCGCATTGTCAATAACAGTGTCGGAAATTCCGTCAATCACATTTCTCACTATTTTTTACAACTTTGCTAACAACATCTATCGATACGTCTTCCATAATCGCTGCCGTTGTTTTATACAAAAAAAGTAGGTGAGGTTCTTTCTAAATGTCTGTAGACATTTAAAATAAACCTTTCTATATCTTCCGTTCGTTGTTTTTTTACAATCTTAGCTATTTTTGGCGGCTTTAATCCCTATGGACCAGGTTCACTCATTGTAATCTAAAATAAAGTTAGATAAAGAGACAGACATTTACTTTTCATTTATCTACACTTTTGAGTTTAATTTAAAAGAAGTTACCTTTATAACAAACCTTTTGAAGACGAAATGAGGCCCGTAAATAGCTAAGTCAAGTTGCGTTATTCTGTAGCAAAAGTGTAACGAAATCACAATGTTTATCTTAGTCCATATATAAAATAGCCAAGTCGTAGTTTAACCAGTTGCAAAAATCCAATCAAATTACAATTATCGGAGTCCAAATATAAAAGCTAAGCCGTAATAAAGTAAATATCAGAAGAATATAATAATACACAAAACCCGTAATAACACGAAAAAGTAGCATTTTTTTTAAATACCCGTCTTTAGTTTTTCTCAATTTACCGCCAATTCTGGCAGTCATGGTTAAGCCGCATACTCACGTATCCGATATTAAACTCCGCCACGAAGTCCGCGAATTATGCCGCTTAACGTTGTAGGTACCGGTACACATCAATAGTTTCCCAAATGACTCACGAACAATCATTTTTGTATATTGTTGGGTATACTCGTAATATCAAAGAAAAAAATAAGAAAATCGCGTGACTAAAAAAATCGATCGAATAAAACCGAATCGATAACGGAATAAAACTGTTTTATGTCCCATCACTACAAATGTTAGTTTTTTCATAGACAAGATAAATTTCGATGAGTAAAAAATCTCGACTAGCCCTTGACATAATATCGTAAAACACGTCCGAAGATTTCTTTGTGCTTAATTATTAATAAATATCAGATATTTTAACTAAAAATGTATGTGAACACAAGGTTTAAGGTTCTAAGTTGTGGATAGTATCAAGATTGTGTTTGGAAAGTATGTGGTTACGAAGTAATTCAGGTTTGCAGGTTTGTTTACCTTTTTTTCTTTTTCTATTGACCCACACTTTACGCCATCTCCTACTCTGCCGTGGTTGATGGAAGTCGGGCACTATGTGTCGAATGTGTCGCCAACTCCTTCAACACGAGGATGCTGTGCGAGGAGTTGATGTACGAGTATATGACTCAAGTAACAGGAATTCACTTTTTAATAAAAAATATATGAATCTGACATGGTAATTAAGAATTTTACTTCATAAATACAGGGGATAATTGTGGAATCTGTTACAACAACAGAAACTTTTTCCAATATCCACTTTAATGTGTGACCACGTTAGAAAAATGTACCTACTTAGTGATTGGAAATTGTAGCAACTACATAATTACCATGATAAATTTATTAAATGTAATCCAGATGGTTAGAACGGAGTGGATCTGTTCAGTTTCAATTACCTACTCTAGAAAGAAAACATGAAAGTCGGTTGCATAAGAATTCAGTCTCCGAGGCAAAAACATAAAGATTACATTTTAATTTTAATGTTTTAGTAATTGTATTGTAATGTTTGTTTTGCAGTTCGACCTGGGCTGCCAAGAATGGAAACGGTCGTTGGTGGGCACCACCCACAACGTGGGCATGCTCATCTCCCTGCCCATCATCGGGTACATCTCGGACCACTATGGCCGCCGCACGGCGCTGGTAACTTATTTATTCTGTATTCATTAATATTCAATCATTGTATTCATTTCTAGACAACCATGCCACTTATCTGATGATGATCTGATCTGATGATATGTGGAATTAAAAAAATGTAAATAATAATAATAAAAAATGTCTCATGATGACGTGATGATTTCATCCTAAAAATTTCATTCGTCAAGTCACTGGGAAGATACATGTCAGCTTTTCCTTTTTTTTCTATTCATTTGGTACAAGTATTTTGGAAGTCAATATCGAAGTCTTATATGGCTTGGTAGGTATTAATAATTGTATCTCTGTAGTCTAAACTAAACCCTCGACTTTAAGATCCTAAATTACCGGCTGGTGTTTGCGCTTCCAACTTTCAGCGCTTGAACTAGCTCGATCCAGAGGTTCAGGCTACGATCAGATGGCGCAAATTTTCGCGTATAGGTATCCCATATAGCTAACCTACCCTACCGTCTCGCCCCGTGTTAACGGCCGTCTGGTATGCGGTAAAACCATTGAAGGGACCGAATCTAATAGATGCTGTCAGAACATTGCCTATAATGGAAAAAAATCTGCATTACAGATAGTGAGCGGCGCCGGCGCCGGTATCCTGGGGCTTTGCAAGTCGCTAGCGGGCTCCTACCACGCGTACCTGCTGGGGGAGTTGCTGGAGACCATGCTGGGGGCCAGCGTGTACCCTGCCGCCTTCGTGCTCAGTGAGTACACTGCGGTACAGATAGTGCCGGTATCCTGGGGCTGTGCAAGTCCTAGCGGGCTCCTACCACGCGTACCTGCTGGGGGAGTTGCTAGAGACCATGCTGGGGGCCAGCGTGTACCCTGCCGCCTTCGTGCTCAGTGAGTACACTGCGGTACAGATAGTGCCGGTATCCTGGGGCTGTGCAAGTCTCTAGCGGGCTCCTAACACGCGTACCTGCTTGTGCTGCTGGAGACCATGCTGGGGGCCAGCGTGTACCCTGCCGCCTTCGTGCTCAGTGAGTACACTGCGGTACAGATAGTGCCGGTATCCTGGGGCTGTGCAAGTCTCTAGCGGGCTCCTACCACGCGTACCTGCTGGGGGAGTTGCTGGAGACCATGCTGGGGGCCAGCGTGTACCTTGCCGCCTTCGTGCTCAGTGAGTACACTGCGGTACAGATAGTGCCGGTATCCTGGGGCTGTGCAAGTCTCTAGCGGGATCCTACCACGCGTACCTGCTGGGGGAGTTGCTGGAGACCATGCTGGGGGCCAGCGTGTACCCTGCCGCCTTCGTGCTCAGTGAGTACACTGCGGTACAGATAGTGCCGGTATCCTGGGGCTGTGCAAGTCTCTAGCGGGCTCCTACCACGCGTACCTGCTGGGGGAGCTGCTGGAGACCATGCTGGGGGCCAGCGTGTACCCTGCCGCCTTCGTGCTCAGTGAGTACACTGCGGTACAGATAGTGCCGGTATCCTGGGGCTGTGCAAGTCGCTAGCGGGCTCCTACCACGCGTACCTGCTGGGGGAGTTGCTGGAGACCATGCTGGGGGCCAGCGTGTACCCTGCCGCCTTCGTGCTCAGTGAGTACACTGCGGTACAGATAGTGCCGGTATCCTGGGGCTGTGCAAGTCTCTAGCGGGCTCCTACCACGCGTACCTGCTGGGGGAGTTGCTGGAGACCATACTGGGGGCCAGCGTGTACCCTGCCGCCTTCGTACTCAGTGAGTAGACTGCGGTACAGATAGTGCCGGTATCCTGGGGCTGTGAGAGTCGCTGACGGGCTCCTACCACGGGTACACCTGCTGGGGGAGTTGCTGGAGACCATGCTGGGGGCCAGCGTGTACCCTGCCGCCTTCGTGCTCAGTGAGTACACTGCGGTACAGATAGTGCCGGTATCCTGGGGCTGTGCAAGTCTCTAGCGGGCTCCTACCACGCGTACCTGCTGGGGGAGTTGCTGGAGACCATACTGGGGGCCAGCGTGTACCCTGCCGCCTTCGTACTCAGTGAGTAGACTGCGGTACAGATAGTGCCGGTATCCTGGGGCTGTGAGAGTCGCTGACGGGCTCCTACCACGGGTACACCTGCTGGGGGAGTTGCTGGAGACCATGCTGGGGGCCAGCGTGTACCCTGCCGCCTTCGTGCTCAGTGAGTACACTGCGGTACAGATAGTGCCGGTATCCTGGGGCTGTGCAAGTCGCTAGCGGGCTCCTACCACGCGTACCTGCTGGGGGAGCTGCTGGAGACCATGCTGGGGGCCAGCGTGTACCCTGCCGCCTTCGTGCTCAGTGAGTACACTGCGGTACAGATAGTGCCGGTATCCTGGGGCTGTGCAAGTCTCTAGCGGGCTCCTACCACGCGTACCTGCTGAGGGAGTTGCTGGAGACCATGCTTGGGGCCAGCGTGTACCCTGCCGCCTTCGTGCTCAGTGAGTACACTGCGGTACAGATAGTGCCGGTAACCTGGGGCTGTGCAAGTCTCTAGCGGGCTCCTACCACGCGTACCTGCTGGAGACCATGCTGGGGGCCAGCGTGTACCCTGCTGCCTTCGTGCTCCTATCCCTATCCTGGCAGGCACTTGTGTTTGGATTATTATGAGCTATGGTAATAAAGAAACAAACTTATTACACGACTGCCCAAAAAAGGAATGCATTAATTGTATTCAGGGTTATATGTGGGTTTGTATGTGAGATTTTTACTTAGTTTTATTCATTTGCTTCAGTTTAATTGTAGGTACTTAAGTCCTTTATCCAAAATTTACTATCAAAACCAAAATGAAATCTATCTCCCACATACCATGCAAGTTAAACTCGGCGGAAGTACCTCTGATTTCAAAGTATAGGTATATTCCATAAATAGGTACCTAACTATATTTCCACAAAGAGATAATTAGTTCCACCTAATCAAACAATAACTTTTGTATTTATCCAAATACTATCCTGTTCCAGTGATCGAATGGCTGGGAGTGGAGCACCGCATCCTAGCCAGCTTAGTCCTCGGGATCCCTCTAGCCGCCGGCTCAGCCACGCTCTCCCTGCTCGACTACCTCGCCGGCTACTGGCGCACCTGGTGCCGCATCGCCTACCCCCCCTCTCTCCTCCTCCTCGTCTACCCCTGGCTGCTGCCCGAGAGCATCCGCTGGCTGGCCATCAAGAACCGCGTGGCTGAAGCAGTGGTCGTCATGAAGCAGGCGGCGCGGTGGAACCGCGTGCAAGCCTCCGATGAGGCGTTTGAGAAGATGCTGTGTGATCAGAATGAGAAAGCTCCCGTGGCTAGAGTTGAGGATGAGAGCCTGTTTTCGGCTTTTGTAAAGTGAGTGTTATTATTTGTTTTGACATTTTTAAAAAGCCGTACCTCACAAGAACTTCATATAGGATCACTAGTGTATATGAAAACCCTATAATTTTCAACACACACAAATACTTTGTAGCTAATCTTACGTATCCTCACATCACATCACATCATCAGCCTATGTTAGTTCACTACTGGACGAAGGCCTCTCCTATTAACTATGCGTATAGACGCATTAGGAAGTAAATGCCCATAATCGCCACGCTGGGCAAGCGGATTGGCGATCGCAGTAATGTGTCTACTATGATGACGCTGCTGCCCATCATCAATCTTGTAGAATGGTCAGTGACACTTTAATCCCTTAGTCGACTCTTACGACACCCGCAGGATGAGTTGGGGTGGTGACAAATGTATTCTTACTGCCGTCACCACACGGCAACGTATCCTAATGGCATCTTATTCATGAGATTATTACGAGTTCCATGAAGATAAGCTTTTATTTACTAGCGAAGCAAGTATTTTTGAACAAACGAAACTTCTAATAACACTATTTCGAAATATATGTTGGATTTGTCACATATTTACAGCGACTTTCTACCAGACTTGGTGCTATGCTGTGTTAGTGCTTGCTGAATATCAAACCCGTTCACTGAGCACATCTCTGATATACAAATACAAATACAAATACAAATCATTTATTCGTGGCAAATATAACAAGCATGACAGGACAAGACAAAACAGACAGATTCAGCACTTAATATTATACCACGAAATGGACTCGCCTCAGCATAATGTCGACCCGAAAGCCAACGCTGATCTTCCGGCGAGCCCATTTTTGTGGCCACGATCGCAGCGTGTGAACATGGCCTAACAATTCGCGCCTAATGGAGGACGCCAGGTAGGGCAACACACAAATAACTAAATAATGACGCAACATTGACAAGGCCATGTGTCACATCAATTTTTTATTACAAAGCAATTTTTAGCAAACTTACTCGTAAGCCTGAAATACTACTTATAGGTAATAAGTTTTTGTGTAACACCAGATACGGCGCTCTCCGGCGGCGCCTGAGCGTATGCTTCGTGTGGTGGATGTCAGCTGTGTTCGTGTTCTACGGGCTCGCGGTGCGCGCGCACGCACTCGGCGGCTCGGCGCACGCGACGTACGCGCTCGTGGCAGCCGCTGAACTGCCCGCTCTGCTATTAAACACGCTTCTTTTGGATCGAGCTGGGAGACGCCCGGTGCTGACGGCAGCGTTCCTGACCACTGCTTGTGCTTTGGTGGCCATCTCCTGTCT
The DNA here is from genome assembly GCA_025490895.1 of Thaumatotibia leucotreta. Lineage (NCBI taxonomy): Eukaryota > Metazoa > Arthropoda > Insecta > Lepidoptera > Tortricidae > Thaumatotibia > Thaumatotibia leucotreta. Next base: position 59,134 of record JALPQI010004409.1, on the reverse strand, counting down.
ACCAGGTAATTCAAAGCGCATCTTGGCGGCCTTTATGATATCAGCTCTTACGAGTATACCGAATACCCTCCTATAAATCTAGGGACAGGGACAGTTCCCGACGTACGCGGTGTTGGCGGCCGCGGAACTGTCAGCGTTACTGCTCTGCACGTTTCTTCTGGACCGGTGCTGACGGCAGCGTTCCTGACCACTGCTTGTGCTTTGGTGGCCATCTCCTGTCTACCAGGTAATTCAAAGCTCATCTTGGCAGCCTTTATGATATCAGCTCTTACGAGTATACCGAATACCCTCCTACAAATCTAGGAACTGGGACAGTTCCCGACGTACGCGTTGGTGGCGGCCGCGGAACTGTCAGCGTTACTGCTCAGCACGTTTCTTCTGGACCGGTGCTGATTGCAGTATTCCTGACCACTGCTTGTGCTTTGGTGGCCATCTCCTGTCTGCCAGATAATTCAAAGATCATCTTGGCGGCCTTTATGATATCAACTTTGCTATTGAATACTCTGATACAAAGCTGGGAACTGGGATAGTTCCCGACGTACGCACTGGTGGCGGCTGCGGAACTGCCTGTCTTACTGCTCAACACGCTTTTCTGGATCGAGCTGGGAGACGCCCAGTGCTGACTGCAGCGTTCCTGACCATCGCTTGCGCTTCGGTGGCTATTTCCTGTCGCCCAGGTAAATAAAGGATGTGAACCAGCAGATGCCAATGGCGTGACAGTCCTTATGAATATCGAAAGACTACAAAATTAAATCGAGTTTATCCTTATCTTGTGTTTACCCAATGGAGGTATTGCGGTATCACAAATCAGCTTTGCAATATTTTTAAAGAAGATATTTTACTGTATTAGTCTTTATTACATTCAGAGTTGGGCAAAAAGTAATATGATTACTTCTATAAATTACATTCTATAAATTAGGTACTTTGTAATAAATATTACAAAGTACACTACAAAAGTAATCGAAAGGAGTAATCATATTACTTTTTTGATTACATTATTGTGAGTACACAACGACAATACATAAGTAAATTATGTATCACGCTAGATTGAACAATCAATTCAAGCGAGATCATCATTTTAATACGCAGCTTATCTTCCCTCATGACTGCCATTCTTCGTGCTTTCATATATTACTTGGAATATTTTTAAGGTTTCATTTAATTTGTGCTTCAGAGGACAGCGGCTGGTGGGCCAAAGCGCTCTACCTGATCGGCAAGGTGGGCGCCACGATGTCCCTGAACGCACTCTACGTGTACACCGCGGAGCTGTTCCCGACGCGAGCTCGTCATCGCCTGCTGGCCGCCTGCTCCACCTTCGGCAGGCTTGGGGCCGTGCTGGCTCCGCTCACGCCCATGCTGGTAAGAGAATACTGTAAAAACTACCCACGGATATAAATTTATGTGGCAAGTTCTTCTTAATTAAATAAATATTTAAATTATTTCGTAAAAGAACACTTGTTTAATTTCACCCATAGTCGGGGTTGTCACATTGGCGCCCAACGTGGGGCTTATGGTCTGGTTTCTCATTTACAAGGTTAGGTTAGGTTACACCTTAACTTACGCGGTGTACACAAGGCTTGGGGCCGTGCTGGCTCCACTCATGCCCATGCTGGTAAGAGAATACTTATTTCCCCTAATTCCCCGTCCATTACCAAGTTACATAACCAGCACTGGGAGAGGACAAATTATATAGCAGACTTACCCTAACAGTTGGCTTCAAAGTTGGTTTTGTGACGAGATTGCTAAGGTCCTGCTAGAAAACCTGCTTGTTCATCATTTTGATGATGGTTATGTGTGAGGCACTCATATTCCTACTCCAATACCGACCGGGAACTTATTAGGAATTTTCTTTCCTATTACATTACCGGCACATGGCGTTGGTTATGTTCAAGGAAACAAAATTCCTACTACATTACCCGGTTTTGTAGTAGGAATAATTTGTCCTCTCCCAGTGCTGGTTATGTAACTTGGTAATGGACGGGGAACAAGGGCTTATTTCATGTCTCAGTGCTGGGCAGAAAACGGAGGGAGTTCTGCCAATTGCTTGCCAGATCTCTTCATTTCCTGTCATACGCGTCTATGTCGTCCGGCCGTTTCTTTGATCTGCCTCTAGAGTGCTCCAGCTATCCTGTGGCTCCCAATCAGTGAGACTGATTGGAGATAATTAATTAACTATGTGACTGGATATTGGAATTTTGAGCCGAGGCTAAGTTGGGAACTTTTTTGCCTTTTGGGTAGTTCTTTTGTCCAGGAAAATGTATACCATTTTGAGGCTATTTTTGTTCACACCGAGAACTATCCCGCCACGGGACGGCCGCGACCAGAAATATCCCGCTTTGATATGTTTGATATCTCCTAATCACAGCTGGGCATTTTCGCGAGAAGAGATCCAAAATTTTTTTTTAAGGTAGGTAAATTTAATGTTTTTCCTACTCAGAATAACGAGTTCTTTCAATATTTAGGAGAAAAAAAGTACAAGAAAAAACGGTCCCACAATTTTCATACATTTTACATGCTCTCCACTTTGTAACCGCTGTACAAAGTGTTTGAAAAACGGTTACGTAATAGAAACAAAAAGTTGGGACACTTTTTTTCTTCTAGTAGGATCGAAAGAGCTCGTGATTCTGAGCAGGAAAAACATAAAATTTACCTGTTTCAGAAAAATAAGTTTTTGGATCTCTTCTCGCGAAAATGCCCAGCTACGCAGTGTAGTACATGCGTCAGAGACGTGCTACGCTCAGAGAATGTAATTGGTCGATGCTATGAAATGCACCTATAGCTCTGGTGGAAAGGATTATTTTATTAAAATTAATATGATGGTGTTTATCACAGGCGCAGTTGAAGCCGTGGCTGCCGACGGCATTGTTCGGCGCGCTGCCGCTGCTCAGCGCGGCGCTGACGCGGCTGGTGCCTGACACCCTGCACGCCCGGCTACCTGACTCCTTCTCGGACCTGGACCCGGCTCGTATCCGCGCTGCTGACGTTTGAATAACAAGGTCGTGTTTGATGAGCGCGGCGCTGACGCGGCTGGTGCCTGACACCCTGCACACCCGGCTACCTGACTCCTTCTCGTACCTGGACCCGGCTCGTATCCGCGCTGCTGACGTCTGAATTACAAGGTCGTGCTTGATGAGCGCGGCTCTGACGTGGCTGGTATGAAGATGAACGGAAGCAACTGATGCCTGCTCGATTCTTCGGCAGAGCTGGATCCCACGCGTAACCGCACCGTTGACGTCTGATCGAGTGATCAAGAAGTCGAGAGGAGAAAATTGTATTAGGCTTGTTTTGAAGTGACATTAAAAACATGGATTCAGGTGTATTCTCTACGTACATACCTATAAATATTTAGTACCTACGTAATACTTATAATTTTGTGAAGTTTGAAGTGTTTTTTGAACCGTAATTGCTCGGGAATAACTTTTAGATAAGAAGTTCCTCATAAACATTTCTCTAGCGCGCTTGATATTCGAGATGGTCCCTGTTTTCCATACAGTATGGCACCGAAGCTCGAAGCCACTAAGATTACCGATGAGGCGGTTATATTAACTTAGGCTTAGCACATGATTGATGCGACAATATGTCGCCGCGAGATAGACTATCCGTCTCTCTTTTATTAAAGTTGTTAGTAAAAGACGGGAACTCTATCTCGCAGCGACATACTGTCGCACCAATCATGTGCTAAGCGTGCTGTTACTCTTTTGCACACTTGTTTGGAGACTGAATTTGTTTTTAGTGTTCCATAATTTACAGGACAAAGATATTGTGTTGCCCACAGTTGGTCCGGGCAGCTGGTAGTGAATTAAGTTACATTTAGGTAAGTATGAAGTACAACTACTTAGGTAGTACAAGGCTGTCAGTACTAAATTGGTAGTAGAGTTTAGTAGACTTAACAATTATTGAGATTTTGCTGTAGCTTTATTTGGAGATGATAAGATTGATAAGTTTCGCGTAAATTGCGAATGTGCGATGTTAAGGTTTGTCCACTGTAAGTTGTTTGAAAAACGCCTGAAGTGTAGTTTATAACTAGTACGATAGTGTTCAGTCAATCCTGGAACCGCAATTTTTGAGCATCCGTCTCAGTCGCACTAGTGACGCCTTTGTTAAAGTGACAGAGACTAATGCTCGAAATTTACGAATTTCGAAGTTCTCGGTACGCCTACAGATGCTTGGAGACTTTACACCAAAACATTCCGCTGTCGCTACTTTAACTAATTTCATTTTCATAAAATACAAACAACCTGTGTATAATTCTAGTGTTACCTAGACTTAGTAAACTCTAGAGGTTGAATTTAACTGTAACTCGTAGTTCAAAGTAAGATTAGTTGAATGGTGAAACCATTTATTGTTTAAGTAATGACTTTGACTAAGTCGAAGGTATAAGAAATAAATAATTTAGTAATAAGTAGATAGGTATATAGGACATCCATTTTATTTGGCACATGTTCCTATCAAATCCATATTTTGTCTGCAAGTTAATTATAATTAGTGACAGTGAGTTTTTGTCGACCTTTAAATTGTTTGTACAGTCAACAAAAAATGTGGTCTACTCTAAATAGAGCCGAAAACTGGTAGACCACATTTTTTGTTCACTTCACAGCGTAAAATTTTCTTTACACCCCATATGAAGGGTCAACGGAAAGAACATGTCTAGTCAATTCAAATTACAGAAGGAAAAACCACTTTACTTTTAACAGAATAAGGTGTGAATTTGCCCAGATTTTTTTAAGCACTGGACATGTTTTTGCCGTGGATCCTTCATATCCCAGTATGTTTATGTTTAAGTCACATTGAACAACATTTACTATAGGATCAAACTTGCTATATAAGGTCCTAATTTATTAGTTGCAGATATTTTAACACATGATACTTAAAATAATTGACTTTAAATATAAATTAAGAAATCTTTTAATGTAACTTGTTTGATTTCATTTTCCTAAAAAAAAAATATAATTTCGTCTAAAAAAAATCATCATGTGCATTATCACATGTCACAATAACACTGTCTGTCATGTCATCAAACGACACAATCCAACGGAAAATAACATGACATTGACAATTAAGTATTTAATTTATTGACTTGAAGTGGCCAGTTTCAGTTAAATGGTACGTAAAAGAGGTACAGTCGAAGACAAAATAAGGGGTATACAAAAACGTTCAAAAATATGTCCCAGTGCACTCTAATTCTGTGTAATAAGAACGTCGTAACATATTTATGAACGGATTCTTTCTATACTTATTTTTGCACTTGACTGTACTAGATTCTGTCCAATGAGTTTTCATTCAATAATCACATAAACAGGGTGTTTTTACGTACCTAGCAAATTTTCCGTTTTCTCCAAAAAACATCGTAAAAGCTATAATGTTACACGGTTTAATATACTCCGGAGATCGAGTACCTACTATCAGCTGTAAAAATATCTGCATCTAATAAATTAGGACCTTAAATACTTAGTTCTGTAGGAGCAACTCACAAATTTGACACTTAATAATTATTATGAGATTATTTTGTAGGTAATTCTCGTGTTGGTTCCATTGTAAAGGTTGATCAATATGACTTTTACCTCGGAATCCTCGGATGTTATTAACAATGCTCGGCGGGGGTGAGCTGTTTCATACTAAATGTCACGTGATACATGTCATTTAGTATGAAAACAGCTCACCCCCGCCGAGCATTGGTTATCAATGGCTGGTGAAACATCTTGTATAAATTAGCTCACATTATAATATAATTATACTATAATGTGAGCTAATTTATAAGTTTGTTACAAGTCAAATTGCTAGTACGGTTTTAGTAGGCGTATATGCTAAATGTATTTGTACTATGCACAGAAATCTGAAAGAGAATAAATAAATGTTTGTAATAGATTTTGCTTGTCTTTTTTTTACCCTTTTTATTTTTAAGAATGAATTTCAAAATACTGCTACTAATCGACAAATATAACTTACAGATACTGCCCGTGGTGTTAACAAATCACTATCTATAGTGTCTATTTACTTGAAAAGCTATTCTTAAAAACATAGGTAGTATGCGTACAGGAGTACTTTATCACCAATCAACTTTTCCCGTCATCATACACCATCATCATATAATAGTCCACTGCTGGATGTAGGCCTCTCCTATCAACTATGGGTATAGACGCATTAAGTATATGGAAGATATATGCCGCATGCGCATTATCTTTTAACCCCATAATTGGAGCAGTACCATGACTTTGCAAGTATCGGTATTAGGTTTTACTCGATACGTAAGGCACTGGTCTCACCGCGAGCTACTAAGCTATGAACTATCGGCTACAAACACGAACAAAAGATACGCACTCCCGTGTAAAAAAACGAGACACGGCGATACTCGCCCGGCGGTGATAGCTGATAGCTGGGCGAGTATAGCCGTGTCTCTTTTATTTACACGGAAGTACGTATCTGTTGTTCGTGTTTGTAGCTGATAGTTCATAGCTTAGTAGCTCGCGGTGAGACCAGTGCCTAAAGCAGAGCATCGCGCTTGCTCCAATGTATCAGTACGAGCGCGATAGAATGCATTACGTATCGAGTAAAACCTAACGTATCCTTTACTCTCCAACTCGTGGTACGGTTGCTGTAACCGTACTATGAGCATCAATTTTTTAAATACCTTGGGACATCTTACACAAATCAACCTAGTCCCACGGTAAGCTCAATTAAGGCTTGTGATGTGGGTACTAGGCGACGATATGGATATAGATACTTAAATATATAATAGATAGATACATATAGATACTTAAATACATAGACAGCCATGACCAAGTAACATACATTTGTGATAAATAAATACATAAATAATATCCTCGCCGGGATTCGAACCCGGAAACTCCAGCTTCGTAGTCAGGGTCACTACCAACTTGGCTACGGAGGCTGACGACGATTAACTCGGACATACTTTCTATCCGGCTAGCTCGCGCCAATAGTACCAATACGCGAGTACGAGCGGGATGGGGATAAAGGTGCGTTCAAACCAAAAGAGCATTCGCTATTCTAACCCCCCATTCTACGAAATTCGATCGGTACACAAAACGTGATTGGTTGATTTCGTAGAGCGGGGGATAGAACAGCGAATGCTCTTTTGGTTTGAACGCACCTTAAGGAAGTCGTCGTTAATAACGCGGCGGCAACTCAAAGTGCGGTTAAACTAAAAGAGCATTCGCTATTCTAACCTCCCACTCTACGAAATTCGATCGGTACACAAAACGTGATTGGTTGATTTCGTAGAACGGGCGCTAGAACAGCGAATGCTCTTTTGGTTTAAACGCACCTTCATGGTACGGCTGCTTACAAGAGAGTCGGAAGAGTTATTATACGCCTACAGCCACTGGTAATGTTATTATAAATTAGTGCTTTCGTTACTGTGCCCGGGTAGAGATATGGTTGATACCATGGGGGTTACCATGACATACTAATGCGATCCAGTTTAGGTACAAGGGACGAGGCTATAAGAGTCGTATGTCTCTGTCCCTTTCCGTGAACGTAAACTGACGCATTAGTACGAGTACATCATGGTAACCCCCAGGTCAGTGAATTATGGAAGGCATCAATATCAATATGTGTCTCCGTAAATTGCAAAAACGTATTTTAAAGAACACCTAATTAGGTTTTCTAATAATGTTAAATATTGTTTCGGTAATTTGGAGCTTTAGCCACAATCGTATCGGTAGAAAAATATCAACAAAATGTCGTTCATATTGAAATATTTAAGTATAATTTAGTATAATTTAAAAATCTATGTTATTTACAACCCAGGACATATGCATGAAAATATAAAAAAAAGTTTCAGCCTGTGTTCATAACCACAATAACATTTTTTTGAGAATATGTCAAAGTTATTCGGTTTCCTCGTGTTACACCGTGTATACTCAAAGCCATGCATGAATGATCTATGTAATTGTATCGTTTGCGATTGCACGTGTTAAATGATCACGTGACGGAGTCGCGTGTTTAGGTACAATCAGCAACATTCTTAGCTGTCCATCCGTGGATCGTGTTACGAAGGGCATAAAGTCTACCCATGGACAACTACCATTGTAGCCGATGGTATCTATAGCTATAGCAAAAGTACTACCCGGAAGTATATAAAATACATGTATCGAACACAAATAGTTCGAACGCGCTGCCCAAGTTATCATAACAATTTCTTAATCAATATGTTTGCTTTAAACTAATTATACAAGCATTACTTACGTACTACAATGGGGCTGACAGAGTCAATGTGTGTAGAGTAATTCAACTTTAAATCAGTCGTGTATATTTTATGAGTACTGTTGAAGAAGCAAACGATAGCCAGGATAGTAGAGCAGAGAAAAGTAAAGCACCTGACTGTGACAAGAGTTTATTTACGACTGACATAAAAATATTAACTTTTTGGTAATTTTACACACTTTTTAAACAAATAATAAGAAGAAAACCAAAGACAATAGAAAAGTATAAATAAGCTGTATAAAAAGTATAATACAACCTCAACAAGTACAATTGCCAAATTAGCAAGCTCAAGTGGCAATGGGCAGGTCACATTGCACGCAGAGCAGATGGCCGATGGGGTCGAAAAGTGGTCGAGTGGAGACCACGGTTACGACTAATGGCTTAGTTAGTTACTGGAAAGTATTTATGGACATATTTGTGTATATTTATTGTTTTGGAAACCATAGCAGATAGAGAAATCTTGTCTTAAGAACCATGACGGTGATTTGAGTAAAAAGAATAATCGCATTCGTACACTTTATAAAATACGTGTAGGTACTCGGCCCAGGAATCGAACCTAGACTTTTTGAACAATACGTTTTTTTTTAAATATCGGTTGTGTAGCTCTTAAATAGTCAATGTTACCAAGAAACATGATATCTAAAACTAATAAAAAAAATTGCAAGGAAGAAAAAAATGAAAGAAATAATAATTATTGATATATTTTTAGCGATACGACTATATTCGTACACACATGCGTTTTAGTGCAAGCGAGCCGGATATAATGTATGTCCGCGTTAATAACGCGGCAGCAACTCATGGCAAACACTGCTTCAATTACCAACATAGCGTACTGTCATTGTCACTACAATGTACTAGAGAGCTTGCTTCACTTCGGCCGTGACCGAGCTTTCTATCGGCGCAGGCGCACCCGACTAGACCACTCAGTGTCAGCGATAGCCCTTGCGGCAGAGACAGGACACAACGGCTAGACCACTCGCGGGAGGGACCGAGGAAAGGCATGACAGTCGGCGGCGCGCGCGCAACCCAACCGGTATCTCCTGCCGTCTAAATCGCACTCAAAAACCGCGGTTTTTCCACTCGGTTTTTCTCGTGACTTGAGACTTCTACTCACGCATTGTCTAGCAGTTAATGGTGCTGAAAATTCGCGTAAAGTATCCTGTAGTGACAAAATTAAAGTGCAATGAAGGAGGTATCAAAAGGCAAGGATCCTAAGCCAGAAGGAAAGGATGGGCTAGATTGTGACGAGCTGCTAGCACGACTGGGTGGCTGGTTTCGCGCGCGGGTGCTGATCTGTGCGGCGCTCGCGGCTGTTCAGGTCGGGTTGCTGCATACTACTTACATCTTCTTGGCAGCTGATGTGCCTTACAGGTCAGTGTTTGGTTGTGTTACTTTTCAGTTTACCGCGAATTTCCACATTCGTAAATTTCGATAATTGTTGTCTGTCATTCCAATACTTCTTTACTACAGTGACAGAGAAAAACGCCAGAAAAGTTGGTATGCTGAACTTATCCCATATTGAAGCAATCCACGGAATTGTATCCTGTGTCTCATACAAAATCGAATCTGATTTTTGTAATCATTTATACAATGAATACCTTTGTAGCTCATATAGAGAAACTATTAGCAAGTGTAAGGGAGAGATATTTTTTCACTATTTGGGGTTGACCAGGAAGAAATATTGCAGTATGGTGGTCCTCATAGGATCTCTACTATAGGCCTCAACTTGAAGGGATACTTATTTATCTGGCAGTAGACTGAGATCATGAAGATGATGGGGTCGGTTCTTCCTGTAAATGAGGGACTGGACTTCAATTCCCTTTAAAATCTTCAAATACACATCTACTTAAGATTAATGTGCCATGTGTCTAGACCCAACCCGTCAACCACGACACGGAATCTTGATTTAATGATATCAATGATGAAATCAATAATTCGTTAATTCTGTCAAACTTTTACAGTGATCGAATAATCATGTCATTGTAGTTGTATAGAGGACCCCGGACCGACCGCAACAGGATATTGAGATTTGGTAAACGGACTGTGTAATTTATATCGTGTTATTGAGGACAGTTAACCAAAAGAATAAATAAAGTGCCTTATCATTTTAAAGTAATCGCAGTAGTCGGACGGGATATCATAATCCCGGTTCAGAATTTACGTGATATGGCACAATTTGATGTGATATGTTAAACAAGCAATTTCTAAACGTCTTATTACATTAGGAGCGTGATATTTGTCGACTCGATTTGCCATCAAGGTTTTTTTATCCAGTTGCGATCGAGCCCGCCATTGCGTTCCATTGTATTTGGCCAATGTTACAATAACAATTGCGGTGTGCACATGTCACGTTGGGAAACATGATCTCGGTACACTTTGACTGTCAGATTCATTGCTTTTGCGGTTTAGTTTGCCACAAATACGATTTTATTAGGAATGCGGTTGAATGTATTCATATAATTTATAACATTATTCAAAATTACAAGGGAGGTCCAACTGGCCCACTCATCATCATCTATTCTGATATCGGACCGACCAGGACACATACAAAACATCTGAGCACGCCTTTGTCATGGCGTTAGGGCCTGTTCACACTAGCGATTCACTTGGGCGATTTGAAAGCGATTTCTATCCTAAAATTGCACGCGGCGAACTCGCGGCTATTTCGCCTCCATACAAAACTCCCTCACATTTGAACCTGTGTCTTTCGCTTTTGGTTTTATTTTTGGTGTAAGCCGTAGGGGCTTGGATTTCACTTCCGGGAAAATTACGTTCAATTCGCGTCGTTCGGCCCTGCCTGCCTGTTTAACGTGCTGTATAACGTGTAATAGCCGGCGCGTACAATAATGTCTCATAAATTAGGTACGTTATAACCATCAGAATCACTTCAAACTGGAAGTAATCTCGTGTAATAACCGGCGCGTACAAAAATGTCTCATAAATTACCTACGTTAACCATCAAAATCACTTCAAACTGGAAGGAATCTCGTTGCATCCGTACCGAACGCGGCCATTGTCCACGCATTGCCAAGCCTATTGCCGCCAACAATAACTGGCCTGGCTGCTGAGGGTCTACCACGAACTACGAACGAAGTGTTGCCTCCCTGTCACACTTATTTACGAATTCACGAGTGCGAGAGAGGCATTGCGTATCGTGGTTCCAATATACTCTGGATGATGGAACCCAGTGACGTGTTCGAGCACGGAATCATCTGCTTTCTGCCGGTTGCGTAATGATCCTGGTTTCCTGGATACTCGTGTTCGTTGCGCAGGAGTGTAGAGTGGCGATTATGAGTATTTACCTCTTAATGCGTCCAATTACGCGTAGCTTACGGGACATAGGAGACGCCTATGTCCAGTAGTGAGCTGAGATAGGATGATGATATTGACTACCGTCAAACTAGTCAACTTTGCCTTCAGGGGAAACATTGTCCAAGGCTAGATTTTTTTAAAAGTAAAACTCAATGTTGCTACTCACGTACCCTATTTTATACGAAAAACAGTGGGGTTGCCATTATAGAGTTCAAAATTCTAGTCTTGGGCTGTGCTTTCCCTGAATGCAAAGTTAGCTATTTTGATGGTACTCTTTACTTTTGAATGATTGTTTTGTGAATTAGACTAGCCAGTGGCCACATAAAATGTATTCGCATCCACAGAAAACCTGGGTCGGTTTGTGCTAAAGTCATAAGAATCTAGGTTTACTACAACTAGACACAAAAATAAATGGTAAAAGCGAACACAGTAGGTATCATCAATTATCACGGAATATGTAGTATATGTATGTAATTAATAGTTGTAGGTATTAGATACCTACGTGGTTAATGACTACAAACACAAATCAGCGTCGCTTATGTCCGTACACTGTACATACATGTATGACTGAATAATAAAATTTAGAAAAAAACCGGCCAAGTGCGAGTCAGACTCGCGCGCGAAGGGTTCCGTACCATTATCAATTTATTAATAAAAAAATACAGTTAAATCAACCTACCTCAAAAACTATAGGAGATAATTTAATCAAACTAAAAGTCGTTGATAGAGTTTATAAATGTGCATAACATATATTTTTTTTAGAATTTTATATCGCGTAGTTTAAAAAATAGCGGGGGGGGACACATTTTTCAGACTTTGAGAGCTGATAATATCTCGAAAACTATTTGCCTAAATAAAAATGAGATTTATAAACCTCCATATCATTTTCTATGACCTTTCTATTAATACCTCACACGCTTATATACAACTAAAAAAATTTTTCTATCCTCAGTTACATGTAGGACCCCTATAGTTTTTTTTACAATTTAGTATCATAATCCTGTAGCGGTTTAATACAACACATATCCTTACCAAATTTCGTTACTGTAGCATTTATAGTTTCCGAGTAAATCGGCTGTGACAGACGGACATGAGACATGACGAATCTATAAGGGTTCCGTTTTTGCCATTTTGGTTACGGAACCCTAAAAACTATAGTTACTTTAACATTATAAAGCCGTATTAAAAATATATACAACTAACGTAAACAAAATCAAAATCTAAAGATGGGTTACCCGCTCGATATAAAAAACACATGAAAGATGTAGTTGCCAGGAAGCCGTGGGTGCTTGTAAATTTTTGACAGTTGTTCTATGGATCTGACACATCGCGATTCTGATTACCTGCACTACAACGATTATTGGAGGCTGAAGGTAATAACCCTGCGGCGTCGTCGACCGCATTGTTGTTAGTGAGAGGAGAGGGTGCCATAGGCTCGCATTATCATTCCTTCAGAAGACCTCTTGATTACGTACCTATGTAATTTTATTAATTTATACATAGATTGATAACTAGTGCCTTACATCGGTAGGTACTATGCAATTTTAAGTTTTAACTTATAAAATTAAAGCTAAGAAAACCCTTAAAAGAACCTACCGATCTAAACCGCCCCGATTGGTTTCCGAGGCAAAGGTGCCCATCACGTTCGCAGCGTTTCTGCGCTGAATCGCGAAGGACAGTCTCTGCTCCAGGAACGAACCGGAGCGGGGATCAAGCACGCGTCGTGAAGTTTAAATCTGATTTTAAGTTACAAAACTGATTTCACCTACATTCTTTTCTAATTTCTCTTAAAATATGAGAACTAATGTTAGTTGATAATAAAGTACACCCGTTCCGCAGCCAAGCGTAATGCATTTTCGTATTAGCCCCAATTCTTAGCGCTCCTGCCCGCTGAGACATGCAAACACTCACCCGCGAGGCAGCGGCATTGTTTCTCTCTGTAGGCTTCACACGATTGGTGGCTGTATGCCGCGAGACAGACTTCCCGTCTTTTACTGCCTTTGTTAACAAAAGAGGGACATATATCAGTCGTACTATGTCACCACGAGATAATGTCGATCGTCACTGGTCACTATTTACGGGTAGAAAAAATAATAGACCAGGTACTTAGAGTTATGTGGTGTGGGCTAAACGCAAGCTGTGGGCAAGTGAATGCAATCCCATACTTACATTTCAGTCCAAAATATACTGAAAATGTTTCCTCCACAGTCCACATGACTCTATTATAGTCGACTACAAAAAAATAAAATTTTATTATTTATATGGATTCATCTGATTGTATTATCAAACCGGAATCAGAAGGGGATTCGAAAGTACTGTTGACACAACAAATGACATAACATTTACCAAGAAAATAGTTGTTTATAGATGTAGTGAGTGATTAATTAATCTATAATCTGTAAGTCATTAATAGGCTTAGGACTTTTCATAGCATATCGTGGTTCTAAAATCCTTGGAGCCGCTATGTGTAAAATTTTCGAAGTCAAAGTCAAAGTATATTGTAATATTAAATATAATGATTTATACCTACTTTCACATCATTACTGAATTAATTTTAATCGAACGTAATTAATTTTAAAAAACAAACTTGATTTCATAAAAAGTTCCTACGAAATTACTTATATTAGAAACCATAAAAAAACTAGACAATTAGTATTCAAAACAAACTAGCAAAAGTCTTAAATCGGAAATAGCGATGAAAATGGAGAAAGTATCATGTTGTTTTTCTCGAAAGTTTCGAATATTTCGTATAAATTATGTACATGTAACTTCCGAACAAGAAACAAAACTGACGTTACCTTTGAAGTAAATAGACCTCACTTCACGTCGTTGACATCACATAGAGCACAGATTAATGATTCCAATTTATAAGTATTTTATAATTTAAACTCTTTAGTCTACTGATATTGAGATTTAGTCTGAGCAAAATGAAAAGTCACGTGTTTTTACGAGAGCCAATACATTCGGCGTATCATAATTCAATAAAATAATGCAAAAAAAAAGTATTTTACACGTAAAACACTGAAAGATACGAAAGGTTCAAATTGGTTTGATTTGTTAAGTAAAGCGATGAGTTAATATTATAGCTTTTGTATCGACCGATGAAGTTTCATCTGCTGCAATTATCGTTATATATGCTTAAGGTTATTTTTGTATCACCATTAAAAAATGCACTGTTAACTTATATATTATACTGTTTATACTACGTGTAACCGGTAACAGGTACACCCGGGTAAGACCGGACTATTTTTTGGTGATGTGAAAGGATGTCACAAAAAAAATCATAAACTTATTCTCACTAACTTTTACCTGCAGATGTGATATACGTGATAAAAAAAATCAAGCTTTCAACATAAATTTACTTGATGCCGCTCAGCCGAATAGCTTAGTAGTCAACGTAAAGTCAAACTTGCACTATTTTTTTTCCAAGACACCCAATCGAAAAACCTTCTTGGCTTAAGATCGGACTAATATCAAATTTCAACTCTAAAGTAAGGAGAAGAAGGTGCATAACTTCCTGTTCAAGATGGAATCTGCAAAAAATCTCGAAAATAATCACTGAGCAAGATAATATACTCTCAACATAATATAGCCCATGAGGAAAAAATACTACTATTTTAGTAGTTATTGCCGTCATCCGATCTTAGCCGGGTGTACCTCAAGTCGTATAAGTCGACAAACGTCAGTTTTGTTTTTTGTTCGGAATTTACATGTAATTTATACGAAAGATTCGAAACTTTCGAGAAAAACAACATGATACTTTTGCCATTTTCATCGCTATTTCCGATCTAAGACTTTATCTAGTTCGTCTTGAACCTAATGTCTAATTTTTTTTATGGTTTCTGATGTAACTAATTTCGTATGCACTTTTTATGAAATCAAATTCAATTTTTAAAATTAATTACGTTCGATTAAAATTAACTCGGTAAAACGATGTGACTGTGACAGTAGGTATAAATCATTATATTTAATATTACAATATACTTTGACTTTGACTTCGAAAATTTTACACATAGCGGCTCCAAGGATTTTAGAACCACGATATGCTATGAAAAGTCCTAAGCCTAGTCATTAAACTATAAATACAGGATGTTTTTTTTCGACCGTTCAAATTCTACGTAGTGAATGTGTAGGTCATACTCACCAACTTTTACTATGGGGACAAAGTCGAAATCGCGAAAAAAAATCAGCTGTTTCATACAAATTGGCGGCATTACGCCGGCCTAAATGTATGAAACAGCAGATTTTTTTTTCGCGATTTCGACTTTGTCCCCATAGTAAAAGTTGGTCAGTATGACCTACACATTCACTACGTAGAATTTGAACGGTCGAAAAAAAAACACCCTGTATATGAATATAGCTATGAATATGTCCCAAATTGACTTGTACACTGTTGTGTCAACAGTACTTTCGAATCCCTTTCTAATCGCGGTTTGATAATAATTGACTGCACTTTGCAAGTACGGTTAGTGCTGTCCACCACATTTCAATATTCTTGTTCTGTTCGGTCCTGCGATTCTGCCCTTACAGCCCTTACCTATAGCAGGTTTAAATATCGCCCGTATTAGATTTTCATACTATACCTTATATAAAAATTTGGTTAAATAAATTACGAAACAACAATCTTATAATTTAATCTGGAAACAATTATCTCTCGTATATTTATCTAAAGTATTTAATTTCGATGCGATTGCGATACATTGCTCTTGACCCATTTAAATGCTATGAAGTTTTGGTACAAGTATTCTTTCAATAAGTTCAATAAGCTACTTATAGATAAATCAGTAATTAATTATCATAGGTGCGATAAAGAACCGGCCAAGAGCGTGTCGGGCCACGCTCAGTGTAGGGTTCCGTAGTAAGTTTCCCGTCCATCAAGTAGCGTAGGGTAGGTGTGTTGCACAGATGTCATATATACCATAGATCAAGCAAACGTATCTACTTAGCGTGCCAAATGAACTCAGTAAAATCTACTGAGTTGTCCGTCTTTAATCGCAGCTTGCAGCTTTCGGGCGTCAAATTTTGTAAGTTGAAGTGAACAAAAACATTAATAATGCCTCCTTAAGTAATATTAATTGCAACAACACAAAAAAATATGAATACTGAAGAGCCTGAGACATATTTAAAATCATAGGCAAGTAACGACTTCAGTACAAAATCTGACACGCTCGGCCGCCAACGCCATACAAACGAATGAACTTGTTTCTTCTATCCAAATCGAATTCTGTGGCGTGTTGGGTTCTAATTTATTTAAAGGAAGATAAGTTTAGGATAGTAAAGTATGTACACTTTCTTGAAGTCTCTATAAAGTTCTACTTTTAAGATGTTATCATATCTTTTATAAATTTAAACATTATATAGATGTCACGTCATGTAAGTACCAAAGAAAAAATAATGAAGTATAAAAAAATTGAGTTGTTCCACAAAAACATCTTATATACTTATGGATCATCATCATTATCATCATGATCATGTCAGCCGAAAGACGTACACTGCTGAACATAGACCACAGGTACTTATGGATACTATGTTCTAAAGTTAGAGAAAAGATTTCATTACCCTTGTAGCGATAATTTCCGAAAATATTAACTTTTACCGCTAAAGCCTGATAACCTACCAACTAATTTAACTCCATAATGATTTACTGACGATGTTGTTAGATTTTGGAAACAATTATCTCTCGTATACAGGGTGTAAGTCTAATACGGGCGAAGCTCTTAACGGGTGTTAGTTTACGACATAATAAGTACATTAAAATAACTTTTACTTAAAATTAGAGCAACTATAATTTTCCATACAAAATAGTTCAGCGCGCAATGTAGAGCAACATACGCGAGTTAAACACTCGTTGACATCTATTTTCAAAAGCAGATGACATAACTGCCATGTCAACAATAACAAATCTTCGTACCTACATTGCTGCTCCGATAATCTTAAAAAAAATCTGTGGGGTCATAATTAAGAGTAACTTTAAAAAGACCTTGTAATCCATGATTACACTAATGAATCCCATGCCTGGTTTAATTGATCGCCCGTATTAGATTTACACACTGTATTTATCTAAGTACCTATCTAATTTCGATGCGATTGCGATACATTGCTCTTGACCCATTTAAATGCTATGAAGTGTTGGTACAAGTATTCTTTCAATAAGTTCAATAAACTAGGTACTTATAGATAAATCCGTAATTAATTATCATAGGTGCGATAAAGATCCGGCCAAGAGCGTGTCGGACCATGCTCAGTGTAGGGTTCCGTAGTAAATTTCCCGTCCATCAAGTCCATCATAGGGTAGGTGTATTGGGTTAAAATTTTTTTAAGGAAAATACGTTCAGGATAGTAAAGTATGTAGGTACACTTTCTTGAAGTCTCTATAAAGTTCTACTTTTAAGATTTTATGATATATTTTATAAATTTAAGCATTATAAAGATCTCATGTAATGTACCAAAGAAAAAATAACGAAGTATAAAAATAAATACTTGTTCCACAAAAATAGCTTTTGTACTTATGGATCATCATCATCATCATCATCATCATATCAGCCGAAAGACGTCCACTGCTGAACATAGGCCTCCCCCAAAGATTGCCACAATGACCGGTCCTGCGCCACCCGCATCCAGCGGACTCCTGCGACCTTCACCAGGTCATCGGTCCACCTTGTGGGGGGCCTACCCACGCTACGCCTTCCGGTACGTGGCCGCCACTCAAGAACCTTCCCGCCCCAACGGCCATCGGTTCTACGCGCAATGTGCCCCGCCCACTGCCACTTCAGTTTAGCGATTCGGAGAGCTATTTCGGTTACTTTGGTTCTGCTGCGGATGGTCTCATTTTTAATCCGATCACGCAGAGAGACTCCTAGCATAGCCCTCTCCATTGCCCTTTGGGTGACTTTGAGCCTTCTTATGAGACCCATTGTAAGCGGCCACGTTTCAGTACCGTATGTCATCACTGGCAACACACACTGATTAAAGACTTTCGTCTTCAAACACTGCGGAATATTGGACGAAAATATGTGTCGTAGCTTCCCGAACGCTGCCCAACCGAGTCGGATTCGACGATTGACCTCTTTCTCGAAGTTGGACCTACCTAACTGAATAGTTTGCCCTAGGTATATATATTCGTCTACAACTTCGAGTGTAAAGTCTCCGATTATTACGGGAGTTGGTGCTACATGGGAATTCGACATGATTTTCGTCTTATCCATGTTCATCCTAAGACCAACTCGCTCGGAGGCTTTACTGAGGTCAACGAGCATAGTACTTAAGTCCTCCAAGGTCTCAGCCATAGAACATAGTACTTATGGATACTATGTTCTAAAGTTAGAAAAGGGATTTTCTTACCCTTGTAGCGATAATTTCCGAAAATATTTACTTTTATCGCTAAAGCTTGATAATATACCTACTAATTTAACTCCATAATGATTTACTGACGACGTTGTTAGATTTAAGTGAATTTTCGTCTAATTTAATAATATCTATCCGTAGACCAATCGATGTAGTTTTGGTGACATGCATGTCGATCAAAAATTACTAAGAAATGTGTGAACAATTACCTATGCCTTTGCTTTGGTTGTATGGTTATGATCATAATTTGGACTAAGCATCGTAAAAAAGTTTGCAGCGTGATAAATTAGTTATAAAGTTATATTTAATTGAACTTGTGTTTAGTGATGATTAGTCCGAATTATTATAGTAGTAATTCTAAGACCTACCCAGAGGGCTGACGGCAATTGGAGAATCCGGAGAAACCAGAATCTGGAAGACATAATTTCTGAGTTTAATATCATCGGCGAGATAAGGCTCGGACATGTGTTTAGGATGCCAGTTGACAGGGCGGTGAAGAGGGCCTTCCTGGGAAGACCCTGCGGACGAAAACCGGTTGGTAGACCAAAATAACGCTGGAAAGTCGAATTGGAGAAAGATCTACGCGCCCTGTACGCAGAAAACGGGGAGATCGCACAGAACCGGGCGCGTTTTCGCCAATATATCGGAGGCCGAATTCGGGTCGCTGAAACAGCGGAGTTAGCACGGAGTAAGAAAATGAGTCCGAATTTTCATGCTAACATAGTGCAAACGGTCAAGTATAATTCGCATAATATTGGCTAATGATCGTCTTTAGTAGGCAGCGTTATTACCTACAAAATACATACCTAAAAGAACTTTTAAACTACAAAAGGATATTAAAAAGCAATATAATGAAAAAAATACAATGTACTAACTCATTAGATGTCGTGACGGAAGATTTTAGGTGCACCGCTTTCAACGACACGAAAAGTCACTGTTGGTACGATCATTGTACTATTAAAGTGCACAAAACCGTGTCACCGACCCTGGCGGCATAACTTCACACCCAACTTCTCTTCATTGTTGACACACTTTAAAAACGCTATCTTCTCAACAACAGTAACAAAACAAAACATAAATGTAATAAAACAAGAAAAAAACAATTGCTTTAAATTCGACTCAACTCTCTTCAAGTCTGTTCGAACTGCAATATTATTAGTGACTAACACGTATAAGACCAAAACCCGAAATTGCCCTCTACGAATTAACTAAAACATCCCCGCTTATCTATATAAAAACACAAAGATGCGGCTACTTCATTCAACTTCACAAACAAAAGACTTCACAGAAAAATTACCACGTGTGGTCAATTATATCGCTGACAAACTATTGTTTGCTACTTTGGGCGTGCAACTTCTTGGTATAGGTCTTATCTACAAAAGGGCCGCCCCGGCAGGTAATAAACTTAAATGAACGACTGTATTATCTTTTATATATAGCAATTTGTTCAAATATTTTTAACATGATTTTTAATTTTTTTCTGTGGTGATTAAAAATCACATTATAAATTCCAAACCATAATTTATAGGTAACACCGTCGCTTGTTATATAGAACACAGTACCTAACACGTTATCGTATAACATAAATCGATACGAAAAATGCAATTCTAATCAATAAAATCCCGTTCGTCCCGATTCAGAGTATACTCGTAATACTCAAAACGTACTTAAAAACAAGATGTCATGCATTCAATATAAGGCCTTATTTATTTACATTTTAATCGGTTCGACCGGATCCATGCCACGAGCATTCGCGGCCAGAGCGAAGCCAAGATTCGTAGATACGTATACAAACAAAGATTCGGGTACGTATCTCGGCGTGACTGTGAAATTCGTGATCTTAGTACCGCCGGGGTTAAGGACACGGAGCTATGGTTCGGCGAATAGTACGTATATCGGGAGCCCTAATTAAAACATGTATTCTACTTAAGAGTACATGTTTGTACCAACAAGGATGAAAAAATATTCAATTATGATTTTTTATTTAACATTAAAAAATGGAAATGCTCATAGGTTTGAAATAAAAAACATTGTGTACAATTTTTTTTTAATCTACTTAAACTAAAAACGCTTGTTTGTCATACTTTTACATAAAACACATTTCAAGGCCATAAGAGAGGTTAAGAAAAAATATAGAAAAAAAACACACAGGAATGAATATTAATTTATCGTTCCTTTCCTTCTTTAAGATTATTATAACTACTACAAGGTTTTAGATACTTACACGAAAAATTAAATATTGAAATATTCTTGTTTTGAATAAAAAATCAGTGTAATGCGTCTTTATTTGTAGTATAACAGACTTTATGGCTACTAGGTATCCTATTGCAATAAGACTAAATATTAACTTAGTGGTAACTACTGGGAATTCAAATTCCCATCTCTTACCACTAAACTAATTGGTGGTAACTACTGGGAATTATTTTTCCCAGTAGTTACCACCAATTAGTTTGGTGGTAACAGTTGGGAATTTAAATTCCCAGTTGTTCCCAGTGGTAACAGGTGGGAAAAAAATTCCCAGTTGTTACCACTGGTTAGTACGGTCAAATCGTACATTAAACTCGCAAAACATGTAGTAAAGCTACATTTTTGGTATGTTATTTAGACACCATAGGGCAGTATAAAACCACATTTTGCAAGCAAAAGAAAGTTGTGCTAGCTGCGTTATACGTGAAAAACTGTGAAATTTACTGTCTATTTTTAGTTTCTGATTTTTATAAGAAAAGCCTTACGTTTATTGACAATATGTATCAGGTAACGTTTAAAGATGAATGAATTTGTAACAAGATGAGATAACATGCATTACCGTAGGTCTTATAGTTTCAGAGATTCGAGACTTCAAATGGTACCCTGTTTTGTAAACTATGTAGATAAAATGTTGAGTTTTGCTAACGTTTTTGGTTTAATATCGCCTTACCTAATTATGCTACGAAAAATATGAAATAATTACCTTATAGCGCAATTAATATTCTTTCATTTAAGGGTAAAATCAGGTCAGTAAACTTTGTAATTGAAACCTAAAACACGAAATTCAAAAAGCAGGAGGTCCGCTATCTAAGTTTTTCATACAAATGACAAGTCGTGTTGCAAAGCTGCAATTTTTGTATATTATATAGGCTCTATAGGGATGTACGAAAATGCATATTACAAGAAAAAAAAACAAAGGATTTAGGTACAGGACGTAAAAAACTGAAAAAAAATCGGACTTTTTTTAGTTTTTGACGTTTAACTAAAAAACTATAACTTTTTAATACTAATTGCTATAAAACTATGAAAGAATATTAAATTTGAAAGGATTTGAGCTACCTTGCATTACCCTAAATTATATAGATTTAGAGATGCGACATTTCAAAATGTGCCCTTCATTAAGTTAAGAAAATAAATGCATGTTTTGAAGCCTCGTATACCCCCAACTATAAGACTTACAGTAATTGTTATCGGCTCAATTTGTTCCAAATTTAATGTAGTTATTATCTACAATTACTTTTTTTTCTTAGCGCGAACGTTTTGCCAATATTTAGTGAATAGCTTTAACGTAACCTAAAATTTGTTTATGTTTTGATAAAAGGGCACTTTATGAAATGTCGTATCTCAAAATATATATAACTTACGGTGATACAACGTAGCTCAAATCCTTTTAAATGTAATGTTCTTTCTTAGTTTTATAGCAATCAGTATCAAAAAGATAATAGATTTTTAGTTAAACGTCAAAAACTAAAAAAAGTGCGAATTTTTTTCCGTTTTTTACGTCCTATGCCCAAATTATTTTTTTGTTTTTCTTTTAATATGCATTTTCGTATATATCTATAAGGCCTTTATAATATACCAAAATTGCAGCTTTGCAACTCGACTTGCGATTTGTATGAAAAACTTAGATAGCGGGCCTCCTACCTTTGGAATTTCGGGTTTATACTTTCAACTACAAAGTTCACTGACCTAATTTTACCCTTAAATTGTAGAATATTAAGTGCGCTATAAGGTTATTATTGCATGTTTTTCTTAGCATAATTAGGTGATGCGATATTAAGTCGAAAACGTTAGCAAAACACAAAATTTTATCTAGTTTACAAAAAGGGGTACTTTTTAAAGTCTCGAATCTCTGAAACTATAAGACCTACGGTAATGCAGGTTAGCTCAACTTGTTGGAAATTTATTAGTCTTTAAACGTTCAGTTACATATGATATCAAAAAACGTAAGGTTTTTTAAATAAAAATCAGAAACTAAAAAATGGCCATAAATTTCTCAGTTTTTCACGTACTACCCTGCTAGCACAACTTTTTTTTGCTTGCAAAATATGGTTTTATACTGTCCTATGGTGTCTAAACAACATACCAAAAATGCAGCGATACTACTTGATTTGCGAGTTTAGGGTAAAATTATTTACGATTTGACCGTACTAGGTGTCAAGTTGGTGGTAACAGGTGGGAATAACCCGTCTGTGTAAGCTACCATGTACTACACTGAATGTTGCATCCAATGATTATTACGGAGAATGATTAAACGTTGACTGTCCTCTATTATTATCTGTAATATATTTACTGTTCTAGATTATTTAGACCAAATATTGACCAACCACGTCTAGACGGTAATTGGTAACACGTATACTGTTGTAACTGCTGCAATTTGCTTTAAACATATAATCATAATTAGTAACTACTCCAATGGAAATTTTAGTGCTCATTGCTCCATAGAAAGTATATTAGTTATTTCTCAAAAAGTAGGTACAATTATGTCCGATCGTTAAATGGATGTATAGGTCTCCCATTTTGTTACCAGTCTTTTATACATGACCAGTGATAAGTTCAATTTTCATCACAATAACTTACGTAACATTTAACATCCGGGGTGTGTGAGAAAGGTACTGTTTTTCTTCTTCGTCTTCTACCTAGTGCTATCCCAGCCTTTGCCAGAGCCCGCTTTCCTACTACAGTTTGTTGTCCAGGAACACATGAACAACCTTAGAATGAGAAACCTTTGCCATCAAATACAAATCCATTGTTATTTATCTATCACCTCTCCCAGTTACAAAAACATATTATCGTATCGTGTAAAGTTAGTCGCCAAAAGAATTTGCGCTTTTTAAAGTTCATCATCATCATCATATCAGCCAAAAGACGTCCACTGCTGAACATAGGCCTCCCCAAAGACTGCCACAATGACCGGTTTGGCGCAGGCAAAGTTTAATGTCTTAATCTCCATTTACCATTCTACCTCTTCAAATACTACTAAACCGTGTGTAGTTTAATCAATTCTTACCACTGCACTATCGTAAACCATTGAAAATAAATAAAATAGAGCTAGAACATGTATAATTTAATTGAATGCCTTGTTTACATTTTTCGCAATATCAATTGGCGGTATTGGGTCTCTTCGCCAGCAAGACCAACCAAGAAGTAATTCTGCAATCGTATACGATAAGCGACAAGAAGCGATAAATGTGTGAGAATGACAGATTTCAACGAAAAGTCGCGAGACCATTTCCAATATTTCCATAGGCCATGGTCATGTGATTTTTCGTTGGAGTCTGTCATTTTAATAAAGAATGTCAACTAGGCGTCTGTCATCTGATATCGCACACATCAAGTCTGAAACCAGCATTAAATATTTCGCCACCAGCAAGTGACAGTGACGAATGCAGGACCAGCAACCTGCGGTCGGTATGTCACGCCTCTCACCTGCCATGAGCGCCATGTGCGCCATGTGGGTCATTATCATCGCGGTTCACCTCTAGATGTGCATAGATAACACCATCACTAGTACACAATTAGGATGGTGTCATTCTGGCAAGCGTTGCATCATCTAAATTAAGTTCAGAAATTTAAATTGGTTGAAATATTATACAGTTTTCGCTGCCCTCAAAATTCAACAATTTCTTTAGAAATTGGTTGCGTTTCAGCTGTATTAGCTAAAACTCTTGTCTCTGATAGTAATTTCAAATTATTCGACTTATCAGAGCAATTCATGGTACCTTAATCTAAACGCTTTTATTTTGTTTCATTTAATAATTTACTTATAAAATTAAAAACACTGACGTTTATCAAAATTTTGAGAAAACAATTATCGTCTTGGCGACTCTAGAAAGAATAGTGACTTTGCATTAGTGTCACTAACTAATTGCAAAAGCGTATTGCTAATATTAGCACAAACCAGCCCAGGTGGTTTGTTTACCGCCCTCCTCTCACCGAGATGTGTGTCATTATCTCCGAATCTATTCAAGCATTTCAAGTTCGCGTTTGCGACACCAAAGGTCACGCGCAAGCATTGATAGAGTACGCTCGCAGTTGCGAAGCTTGTGTAGGCGCCACTTACAATAACATTTCGTCAACTGCTTATTGAAATTAGTAATATAATATAATAATTAAACTCCATTGTTGAATGTTTATATTAAAGTTGTTATTGCAGTATACTCGTAATAGGAATGTTTGGGCAATAAAATGCGATGGAATTTTTTCAGCTGCACTCGTTGACATTAAATGTCTGTTGCATTGCAAGCGTCCGTAGTTGAAACAAAAAATTATGAAAATTATAGGTTCAAACCTTGGCTCAAAGCAATGTTATTTTCAGAAACATCTTTTGGTACGTATTTACCAATCTTTCTGTAATATATATTTCTTTACCAATCTTTCTGTATTTCTGTAATCGTCTCCGATTGGTGCTCAGCAATCGTTTCCGATGGGTGGGGAAATCAGATACGACTCGTTTTACTGCCGTCACTACGTCGCAAATTACCGTCATATTAGGAGACGTTACATGTATATTTTTATAAGTTTCCCCGAAACTGGTTAGACAAGTAAGTCCGAAATGGCACATTCGCCACGCGCGCGCGCAGCACGTGCCTGCGATGCGCCGGCGCAGCTCCGACACAGTAAAGTAAACAGCAGTAGCCGTACCATGACTTTTCGAGCATTGGTTACTTTAGGTTTTACTCGATTCGTTAGCATTCTATCGTGCGCGCACTTATTTATTGGAGCGAACGCGAAGGCCTGCTTTACGTATCGAGTAAAACTTAACGTAAACGATACTTGCTAGGATTCAATTTAGATTTTGTAGACAATTGTCTACATGGAGTGATCTGATAGGTTTAGCATCGAGATGTAATTAATAAACGCGATAAACAATTTTATTAAATTAGTTTTCATACTACTAAACTTGTCACTTTTTTAACCTGAAACAGACCTACCGCGAACCCTGAAAACCTGTTTCTGCTACTCCAATGCAGGCGACTAAATTATGCTTATTGTCTCAAATCTGAACACGTGACAAAACTGCAGAAATGACTATGAAGCCGCCATAACGTACGGTTATGTGTATGTGTAATTACATAGCACAACCAGTCGTAACTCTCTTAACAACCTTTCTTGTAAAGGCGCTGTCACACAATAGAAGAATCATGTAGTAGGAAGCTACCATTAAAGTAGTAATATTAATAATGTCAGTAGTTGTACGCCGTATTAATTAAATAGTATGACTAGTATTAACTGTAGAAAGCATTTGATATTTTATAAATTCAATATTATTTTCAAGCCCAAACGATATTAAATACATTCGGATGTGTATGTATTCCATACTTAAATAAAAGTTGACTGAAAATCCAAATGATTTATAACGCTATCTCTGCTGTTAATGCAATACATGTCAAACAAGTGAAGTGTTTAAAGTTATTTATCCTCTGGATTGGCGTACTGTTCTTTTCTTTCAATTATCGCTTCCATCTATTATGTATTTGCACAAACGTGTTAGAAAAGGAAATTATAGATGAAAATATCAACGCATTCTTCATCTTGTCTTTCGTAACAACTTTTTTTTGCGTAGGTATAGTTATTGTTAAATTACTTATTTTAACGAAATGGGTATTCATCACTCTGACTGCTTTGAAAATGAACTTCGACGTTACAATTTGGTATAGTCAAAGGAAAAATAAGGTGTTTAATAATAATAAATATCTAGGGATATCTTACGCAACTGCTCAAAAATACTGTGCACTATAATTCAGTGAAATAAGAACGTCGTAACATATTTATTTCGATACATATTCTTGCACTTGATTGTACGGCATCGCATCCCAGAGAATGAGAAGTTTAAGTACTTATATTATTAAGTTGTTTGCTATTGTGCCCCTAGCTTTATGTTTCACACACATTATAGGTGTTGCGTAATCGAGTTGACCTTGCTTTTCAGCAATAATGATCATTTGATTCTCAAATGCTCACAAGTTAATCCTATAACAGGATTTGTGTAGCACCTTCGTTTACAAACTTTGTAGAAATTGGGTTAAGGTCGTACGTTTTCTATATCCATCCATACATTACAATAGTGTTTTTTTTTAAATCATTACTACATAAAAATGCGGGTATAATCTACTTCTGATTTTGAATCAGCATTTGCGTTAAATAAATAGGATAACGTTGTGTTATAGGTAAAGAAAAACATTACGCAAAAAATATCTATTTTAACACTGAAAAATGGTTGTTCTTCATAATGTCATGTCCATATTAATATTTCTTCTCAAATCACCGCGGCGTTGCACGGGTTATGCCGATCATTGGACGTCACGGAAAAAAATATTTTTCCTAACTAGTGCGGAAAAGTAAACATTGCGAATTTCTCTTTTTAAGGCACTTTTTAATGAAAAAAGTCGTTCGATGCACGTGTTTTTAACTTATTTTTAACTCGGGTGATTGCCGCCCGGGCTTCAACTTTCACCCTCGAAAAAAATTTTTTTTGCACTTGTATTGAAATGTACTATTTTTCTTAAGTATGAAACATGGAAATCACTTTTTCTGTTCTGTGTACCTAGGTAGAACAAGTTTTTTATCTGCGATATTTCTTTTCATTTAACGTAAATGAAATGATCATTCCTTATTAAATAAATGCGCACATTTTTATACAGAATAATATTTAGCGTGTTATAAGTAGCTGTGCATTGTGTATGGAAATTTAACGACAATAAGTAGATACTCATCAGGAGTACGGGATACGCTGTACCTAGCATAATTTTTGGACAGCCTACTCATGTAGTAAAATTACACACCAAAAAAATAAAAACAAGTTGTAGGCAAAATATTCGTATGATTTTTCTTACGACTGATTAATAATACTGGTATTTCAACAATTTCAAAACCTGAAAAAAATATGGCGGGCAGTAGCTACCAACAAGAAGACTGTTTCCTATTGTTATGAATAAACTAATCACTTAGTCATCATGTCAACCTCCGTAGCCTAGTTGGTAGTGACCCTGCCTACGAAGCTGTTGGTTGTGTAAGATGTCCCATAATACTTATATCTATTATTTATTTATAATATCATCAAACACATCCAAATGCACAGCATTGTTCCAACAAGGATTATCGGAAATTATGCGCGTTTAATGGGTCGGAGAAATCGCACGCGCGTTCAAACATTTCAATCCGCAGTCGCGCGCCGGGCTGCGTCCGCGCACACGCTGTCACGATCGCGCATACTCGCACGAAAATCACGCAGAAACACTACATTAAAAAAAAAAACGTAAATCTTTAACATAACTTGATATTTAGAGTACTTCGTGGTAACAAGCGATTTTGCAAAATTGTTTAAGCTTTGCGCTTTCATAAACTTAATTACCAACTTTTGTGTGTCATGGTTTAAATAAATTGATCTAGACCTTCGTGTATCCTTATATGTAAGAAATAGCTGATTGATAATGCTACATAGCGGTCAAGATGAGCAGCATTAGTCGGGGTAATTGCTAGGACATTTCCCGGTGTTATAATACTCGTAGACGCTCTAGGACGGTTTTATGAAAACTCCTAATAAACTATAAAGTTTTATTTACAAATACTAGTGATTGAAGCAGTGAGAACTCTATTATAGCTTAATGTAACAGTTCTAAGTTCATAAATGGTTTCTAAATCTATCAGTTCGTGAACAAACACGAACCTGAAATTACCAATCTTAAGAAGCTAAGAAAATCATCTTGACATAAGTTTACGATGGCGGACAAAGCCACGGGAGTGGATTGTGACAGGCTGATGAAGGAGTTGGGGCAGTTCCGGCGGTTCCACCTCCTCAACTATGTGCTGATGGCGCTGGTTGGCTACACTGCCGCCCACTACGCCATCAACTACGTGTTCCTTGCTGCTGACGTGCCGTACAGGTAGCTTATAAGCTAGTTCCACTGTTCCACGTTCTCAACTGTCTTCTCACAACACATCATCAGCCAATAATCAGTCCACTGCTGGGCAAAGATCTCTCTCCTATTATCTTTTAAGCTTATGGACGCATTAGGATGTAAATGCCCATAATCGCCACGACAGCGGATTGCCGATCGAAATAGTGTGTCCACTATAATGATGCTGCTGCCCATCATCAATCTTCTAAAAAGGAATATCCATTGACACTTTAATCCCTTAGTCGACTCTTACGACACCCACGGTAAAGATTTGAGGTGGTGACAAATGTATTCTTACTGCCGTCACCACGCGGCCATACAGGTACTTTATACACAAGTTCCTCCACCTTCTCAAAAGTATCTTGCCGGTATTATTTGGCTACACTGTTTTCCATTAAGGGATCAACTACGTATTACTTTCTGCAGATGTGCTGCCAGACGGCGGCCCTATTGCCAACTCCGAAATCGGTAAACGGGGATTTTTTTCTGGTACTCTGATGACGCTTTCGTTGGAGTGACACTGACAAAACCCCAAAATTTACGACCTTCGGTGTTCGCGGTAGTAGGTCAGGTAGCTTCTACTTAAGCTCCTCTATTCCACGTTCTTATCTGTCTTCTGAATTATGTATATTGCTGCCCATTACGAGTACTCAATCAACAACGTGTTCCTAGCTGCTGATATGCTATATAGGTACTTTATACACAAGTCCCACGGTTCTTCCTTCTCAACTGTTTTCTGATGGCACTTATTGACTGAGAATTCCTAATGAGCTCTATTAAGGTGCGTTTAAACAAAAAGAGCATTCGCTGTTCTAGCGCCCGTTCTACGAAATCAACCAATCACGTTTTGTGTACCGATCGAATTTCGTAGAGTGGGAGGTTAGAACAGCGAATGCTCTTTTAGTTTGAACGCACCTTTACAGGTATGCGTGCATATATAATATATGTAAACTACGGCGCTGCTTACAGAATTATGGTTATAGTTTTATAATCATACTGGTAAAATATCTAGTTACGTTTCGGAAATTTGATGCAAGTTCTCCTTCTAACGTAAACACAGAGCTTATATATTTCGCCAATCGAAACAAGTGTCGATTTTTGAGTTAGGCGATGTTTATGATGGTTTTAGAATTATAACTAACGTGAGTCTCAAACATATTTAAATATTTATCAAACGGGTTACTCACGTAATTTAAGTCTATAATTGCTCGACATGTTTCGATCCTTTTTGATGGTATAGGTATGGCCATTTATGATAACTATCATCTAATGTAGAATCTGCAGAAATTATCCGTTATTACGATTTTTTTCAACATTCTCTCTTTTGTCGAATCGTAACGAAAGAAAGAGCTCAAGGTGCCTTCGTGGCATTTGTTGGCAAAAGTTGACCCTGCCTCGACCTCTGTACCACAAGCATTTGTATTGGTTTACTTTATCGGTAAAGTTTTTAAGTCAATAAGCATAATTATTAATAGGGCAGTGTTATCAACTTATTTATCATTGGCAATGCACATCAAATAGGTAACAAAACTCACATATTCATAGTACTTAAAGTATTTATTCGTGAGTTGATTTTGGCTGTGTACATACTTGGTAAAATATAGAGGGTATCCTTATAAGGCTTGTCCACAAAGTAAGGTACTGTCGTATATTTTCTTTTAATGTAGGTAACTAACCATAATTTTACATACATGTTATTAAAAAGAAGGGCTCTTTGCTTTTCTTCTCGGACGTCGTGGTTGATATATATTTATATAAATTGCTTCATATTTTTGGAATTTTATTTAAGCTTCTGCATTTAAGTAGTGTTTCTTCATATTTAAGCATTTAGGATCATTTAGATTTAGATTTGTTCCAACGTTCTTATTACATAGAATGGAAGTGCACTGGGACATATTTTTGAGCATTCGTATACACACCTTATTTTGCCTTTGACTGTAAAATACAGCCCCAACCAAGGAACAAAAATTTGTGATACATAAATATACAAATATAATGCCCCCCCCGAGATTCGAACCCGCGGAACCTCCAGCTTCGTAGGCAGGTTCACTATCAATGCCAACTAGATATAAGTAGAGTCTGATAAGTAATAAGTATAGCATAATCGTAATACCTAAGCAGAATGTGACAGGATGGCAATTATTGAACTAATGCCTGAAATTGCCATGTCGACCACTAGGACGGTCACCATTTCAAATTTCGCAATATTTTACAATATTCCAATATGACTGATCATAGTGATCATTCAACAAAATTGTGTTGTTAGTTTACAACTTCATGTTTAACGCTTACATTCGTAACAGTGTGTTGATGCTGGGCATATTTAAATATTATCATCCACTTATTAAATTCAAGTACGTTACTTTTGAAAACCAAAATGTGTAATGGGGTTTCGTTCTAGCTACCTGCATTCTAAAATGAATTAGTTACTCATTAACTAATTATGTACTAATACGTACGTTAAAAAACTCATTAACAGAATCGTGGTAACAATTGTACTAAATAACTTTCACAATCTATACAATCGAATTACAATTCTTTTATTATTACACCAGCTTTTTGAAATTGCTGGTAGGTATAGTGAACTTAAAATTAATATGTCCTGAAACTTCTGAAAAATATTTACGAGTATGTACATGCAGACTATGGCATGTGAAGATGTATTTATTTAATCCTTTTTAAAGCTTTCACGGGACGAACTCTGCTTTTAACTAAATGAGAATCGAAAGTAAGTATTTATGCTCCGGTCAACAACCGTATTATGTGCCGTGTGGTGACGGAAGTAAGAATACATTTGTCACCATCGCAACTTTTCCCGAGGGTAGATATCGTAAGAGTCGACTAAGGGATTGGAGTGTCACTGACCATTATTTGACAGAAGATCGATGATGGTCAGCAATGTCATCATAGTGGACACATTACTGCGATCGCCAATCCGCGTTCCCAGCATGGGGATTATGGACATTTACCTCCTAATGCTTCTATACGTATATTTAATAAGAGAGGCCTACGTCCAGCAGTGGACTGAAATAGGCTGATTATGTGTGAAACGGCTTTATCAGTAATTAAAGCTAGATTCGCCCTAATTGTCAATTATACATTCGCTTACACCGAAAATATTTTAATTAAGTTTACGCACTGACGCGCTTCTATGAAATGGTTTTCACGGAAGACCAGCTTCAAGGTACCTAACAAGTATCTTGATATAAAGCAGAGTGAAAACCTTTTCAGTGACGCTTTAAAAATTAATGATATGTTATTGTTTGAACCTATGTTTGTATTTTAAGCGCACTGAATAAATATTTTTGCTTTCCTTCTTTCTAAAAGCCTTCCTAAAACATCTCCATAGAAGACTCTATACTTAAGCTCGTCCAGTAACCGTACCATGAGCTGCCGCCACGTTATTAACGCAGACTTACTTTCTAAGCACATAGATCGTGGGGTTATTCCCACCTGTTACCACCAACTTGACACCAGTGGTAACAACTGGGAATTTTTTTCCCACCTGTTACCACTAGAGTACTTGGTGGTAACTACTGGGAAAAAAAATTCCCAGTAGTTACCACCAATCACTTTAGTGGTAACTACTGGGAAAAATAAATCCCAGTTGTTACCACCAAGTACTTTACTAGTAATGTGCTTGTTTTTACTAGAATATACACAAAATACTTTGCCAGTTATTAATAAGGAGCTAATTTTATGAATATTACTTTATTTATAAAATATCTTATTAACCATCGAATTTTACTAAAAATGAATACATTTTGAAAATATTCTTTATACTTTATTTTAAAATATGTTGTCAGTATTACCTACTCTGAATCTGAACCAAAAATATTAAGAACTACTGACTTGATTATCACAGGGGCAGGTAAAAAGGGATGACGTGTGACCGGCTCGTAGAAGGGATAACTTTAATTTTTCATCGTGTTGTTTTAACTGATTACGAATCTCAATCCTTTTTTAAGATTATTATAACTACTACACGGTTTTAGGTACTTGCACGAAAAATGAAATATTGAAATATTCTTGTTTTGTATAACATTTTATAATAATTATAGTCTCTGGAAATTGTTACCATTGTATAACAAAATTTATGGCTACTAGGTATCCTATTGCAATAGGATTACTAAATATTAACTTAGTGGTAACTACTGGGAAAAAGAATTCCCAGTAGTTACCACCAATTAGTTTAGTGGTAACAGTTGGGAATTTTAATTCCCAGTTGTTCCCAGTGGTAACAGGTGGGAAAAAAATTCCCAGTTGTTACCACTGGTGTCAAGTTGGTGGTAACAGGTGGGAATAACCCAGATCGTGAGTCCAGCCCAGCGTACCTATTTTGTGAACTGCGGAAACTTCCCTCATTTTAGTCTTAGGTATTTTGAACGCACTTTGAGTAGTAGCCGAACCATGACTTTGCAAGTATCGGTAACGTTAGGTTTTACTCGATATATGTAAAGCAGGCCATCGCGCTCGCTTCAATATGTAAGTGCGAGCAAGCGCGATATAATGCATTATGTATCGAGTAAAACCAGTAAAACCTAATGTATCCTTCACTTTCCAACTCATAGTTATACTGTACCTACTGATTAATTGTAAGAAAGGCATGTACAAACAACAGTGAGATGATATATTTATTACTTTTACTACACTTAAACGCATATTTAATAGAGCCTTGCGACATTAGCAGTTGTTCCAATAAGTCGCTCCTTAAAAACAACATGAAATTAGTCAATATTTTCTTATGACTTTTGCAATGGAACATTTACTATATCGTCTGTTTGCCTTGCAAACATAGCAAAGGACACAGACCTGTGATTTCTTTGCATCGTTAAAATTACATGTTTATTCCATTGTCAGTTTAACAAAGACACTGTAATTATAGTTTTACGGCATAGCGTCTAGTTTATATTTGTTTGTTTACTTGATGCACCTAATGATAGCGAAGACACATTAATAGGTTCAATTAGATGCTCCACATCAAGCTACTACCTACTATATTTATTATTACTTAAATACCTTCATCCTCTAATATTATCTTTTGTGGAGGTCTCCTGTTAATTATTTGATCTTGCGTCAAGTTCAACATCAAAAAAATCAACATCAACATCGTAATTTTTTTTTTCTGATCAGGAAAAGTTCATATTTCTTGTAGCACTTGGATCACCAGTGGATTGTCTGCATCTGCAATTTGCTTTTTTAATTGTTTTCAACGTTAGGAAAGGTTTGACGTGCAAGGTTTACCTTTGTAACAGACAGGCTCTCGAGCGATGAAGATAACACTGCTCTTAAAGCTGAGGAAAACAGCTGTTTCCACAATATCAACAATCAAACGGCAAGAATTTTATCCAATTGTGAATGTATTCCAGTGCAATCTGTAGTGGTATCCGGTTTGGATGGATCCTAAGGTATCCCCAGGAAACCAGCCCAGCGGTTATTTAAAGAAGTATTGATGGAATACACTAGGCATATTGGTAATATAGAGAAATTAGTTCGTGTCTTTCTTGTTTAATATAATATTTAATTTAAAAACTACCATTTATGTAAATAGATTAAATCTAATTAATCTACTTAACTAACCCTATATCTAAGATTGGCCCTTGTGGCATTGTACCGAGGATGCTGGCGGTATTTCCTCGCTGTATCGCAATACTGATGCGTTGTGCGAGGAAGTCGCCAGCTATTCGGTCTTTAGTTACGTCAACCAGACGTTTCCACATTCAATTTTGAAGATTTAAGGACACTCACATACTCTACATGCTTACGCGTATATTCTTGCCATCAGCACAAATTACGTCGCGTCTTTAATATTTCCCTTTGGTTTAACCTTGAAAAACATGAACGCAAGCTATTAACTAGTGACCATAGGAACAATATTTTTGTTTTTTAACGTGTATGACCCATCTGATATGTGGCATCTATTATTTATCGTCATATTTAGTGTCGTTTATGTTGATTAAAACAAACATGCAAACTCATGACAACGGTACACTTAATGTAGTCCGTCGTGGTACTACCGTACATAATGTTAGCTGTCCATTGATAGTCCTTATGGCCTTTACAATAAGGTCCACCGATTTACAGTTGTGTTGCTGTTTGTACGAGACGCCGGAAACGGACGGTTACCAGACGTGGCTACTTGGCTAGTCCACAGGAAGTGATTAAACGATACTCTGTTATCTTGTGTTGTCTAGAGCTTTTAATTGTGGATATGCTTGTGATGCTGTATTTTTCTATGTCGCAACTTGATGACTGAGGATCTTAACCATCACAAGTTTCTATTCGTTGAAGAACACTCCAGGCTGGTTGGTCTTCTACCTTCCGTAAGGAACCTTGGAATGAGTCATGATGCTCTTTTGATTTCCTATTTTTATTAACAGCTGCAGAAAGTAAGGCTCGTTCATCCTTACATTCCTTACTTGCCTTAACTAGTAAGCAAATCTAACCCTCCAAATACATTTTTTTTCTCTAAAACTACCAGATTTGCTTGCTTTTAGTTGCTTCTTTACTATTGTACATGAAATCGAGTTATTATAGTCAAATTCACAAAATGTCCACGGCAGGAAATGTGCACTTAAAGGGTACAAATCGTTTACTAGATAAACAAAATTAAATAAGGATGAAAAAGGCTAGGGCGAATTAGAGCATTAAATAATTACATTGGCCATATTCCATCCATATTCGGACATTTTTAGGTACTATTAAATAAACACACAGGGTTACCTATGTCGTGGATGTCAGATGGACCAAGATGAGGCATCAAATCCGATCGTAATTTTTTGAACATGAAGGATTCGTTAAATTAATGAAGTACCTAATAAGTACTGAAAGTACATTCTTTATGCATACCCGTAAATCGTTTTGACAATGGATTCCGAAACGGACAATGTCAAAGAGCACAGTTACCACAGTCACGTTACGCCAGGATCGGAAGTTATATACGATATGCTTGAAGCTGGGGTTGCTACTACGCATATTGATTAGTTCCCGCACTTTTAAGGCACTGCAAGGTTTACCGCCATGCCCAGGGATATTACCTCTTGGATATCGTAGTTGTTGATGGACTTTGTAAGTAAAAACAACTAGGTGTCAATGGTGTCAATACTGTTAATCATGAAGACAAATATCGCAGTAAATGTCCTCAAATCCGGGTGTTTGGATAAAATAAATAGTCGTAACTAGTACGCGGGGATTTTCCTCGTGTTTTTGCTTCAATTAGCTTCTTTGGTTTTTGTCGGTAATCAAATATTATAATTCCCCGAACGGTAAGTCGTTTTATGATTATGACTAATAGGTATTAAAATATACTGATTGTCAAGGAACCATCAATCACAAAATGGTTCCGAAGTATACTTTTTGAACAGAACATTGCTGATAATGATAAGTACCTAATGGTGATGTTTTAAATCAAATATCAATTTGGTAAATTCTATATAGGATTGTGTTTTAATAACCTAAACTCTGTTGCTACAATGCAAGTTTCTAAAAGGGAAGTAAGGGAAATTCCTGGCTATGTATTCGGAATGACCGGTTGGTCCTGACATTTCAGCCTTTAACGGGTTTGGGTTTTGAATATTCACTTGTAGATTAGGGTAATCACTAGGTGTAGGTACATTGAATATTAATAAGTATTATGTGTATTACACACTATACCTCCAATAATATAATATACCTGGCAATGTCTTGAAAATTTATGTTTCACCACGCTTTGTAAATCACTGTATTTCACGCGGATGAGATTCCATGCCTTTTTTTAATGAAATTCCGATTTCATCTAGCAGCAGCGCTCCAATTCATAAGATATTGAAAGCATTCTCCTCAATTTGTTTGAACACAACATATTATTAAAATAATTTTGAGAAATCGTAAATGAGTTAAAACTACACTTTTTTTATAATGTGCATACTATAATGCCATGATTCCCATGCCAGGTTTTTCGCCTGATACGGCACAACGTATAATTTGCTTGCGTACGCAATCGCGACAGAAACACAATTTTCCTCAATTCACGTCTAACCCGCTTATAGCGGATTTGTCCCCGCCCGGTGTATTGGGGTCAGCAGTGTAAGTGAAAGAAGGAAAAACAATCATTATAACTCGTTAGTCTAAAGTTCTAAACTACGTGCTAATTTAGCCACATGCACATGATTTACGAGGTTGTGTAGTTTATAATGAGCAAATTTTACTATAGCACACGTATTCTTCTTCGTTTCCTCATGACTGAGGGTCATGACCATTTGAGGCCGTAATTTTTTGCACCGATGCTCTCCACTCCATACGGTTTTCAGCCTTCCGGAAAGACGCCTGAATGGCTTCCATCAAAGCATCGGTCCAACGGGTTGGTGACCTGCCACGGCCAAGAAGCTTGACCAATGGGACTCGCGTCTACTCAATTTATCTTCATTCAGCCCGAATTGGCAGTTTAGAGCGATTGCTGCACAAGGAATTCGTAGCATTTTGCGCTTACAGCAGAATCCTGCTCCGAGTGCGTGACCTTCACGGCCCAAGTTTCTGCAGCGTAAAGAAATATAGAGAAGATTAGGGTTCCCGTAATTTTACTTTCGTTCTTCGCCTTATTCCTCTGTTTCTCTAGATTTTTTTCCACCCGCTTCACTTCTGTCTTTGCAATCAGAAATTCTAAGGATCGCAAAATCAAACCCCGTGAAAATGTTATGGTGATTTAACTAGAGATACATATGCGTTGAAATTACTTTTAATTGAATTAGAACAACGAACGAAAAAAAGAAAGGAACGAGAGGAAAAAAAGAGTGTCATTGCTGTTCACACAAGATGCTGTATTAAATATGAGCAGTGACGTTGCAGGTATTCGTAGACAACGATAGCTATCTACTTGTCATCAGGCGGTTCGTATGCTTATTTGCTACCGTCTGGTTCAAAAAGTCGCAATCGTGCTTATGAAAATTTCATCAACTTTTATAATTTTTATGAACCTTCATGGCAATAAATGTCGTAAATGATAGCTAAATAAATGCGGTATAAACGTATAAAACAGTTACAAAAACCTGAATGTTTTTTAATAGGTATAATATTGCATTTTATTTCTGTTTTTAAAGTGGAAATACCGGCGCGGGTTTTACAACCCGAAATACTTCGATAATTTCGTTATCGTGTTGCGAATTGTTTGCTCTTTAAACCGGTATTCTAGTCGAAATCAATAAACGCAAATTGTAAGTTATAACATGTACTTCATTTTAGGATTAACATCAAACGCGATTATTGCAAGCAATCAATTACACACTGTACTGAGGGCGTACCTAATGCTCAATAGTTATCACAATCGCATTACGCTTAAACTTTAAACAAATTGAATCAAGTAAAGTGTTATTTTCGCCTTTTTTGATTGCCACTTGAATTTTGTAGTCTTTAATTTTCAGACGTAAAACCGATGTTTGAAGAGTTTTAATGCATAAATAAATTTTAATGCACGTTAGGATGTAGCCTACATGTAGCTTCACAGTTCTTCAGTTTAACAGCTATGATTGCATGTTAATATTAAGTATATATCAAAAAAAATTAATACGGGCTTTTATCACCATCTGTAGGACAGGTACCTACTACTTTATTTGGTAATTTCATCTACAAGACAATAAATTTGCTTCCAAATTCCTGAGACCGTCCGACTTCATCATCAGACCAGCGCCATGATATCATTAATCCACTGTTATCCGAGTGAGATGGGTACAAAATTTTAGCTGAATCGGTAACCAGTAAATGAATCAAATTTAAGATCAATTAAATTTGATAACAGATTGAAAACAAACATCGCGAGATATGAAACTAAATAATATCTCGTAAAAACCTCAAATGAATCCAAATCAAAATTCAAAATTCACAAACACATTTCTTGCCAACTATCCTACAGCGATATGATTATTATTTTTCAGCATAGGTATGTAATAACAATAATATCGAGTATGAAGTGACGCAACATTATTTCCGCCATTTCCACGGCATTTCCTTCGAGATCACATTCTTTCAATTGTTGTACGATGATGAGTTCTTGTTTAGCCGAATAGCAAAATATTACAGCATTTTGTTTAAATATGTAAGTATGAATAAATAGCCTACATTCCATACAAAGTGCAAAATTTTAGTTTGCTAACGAGAGCTATTTTCATATTCGCCAATAACATGTGATAAGCTAAAGCACAGAATATGGAGTAGAGACGGGTCTGGTGACGGCAGTAAGAATATAATTATACAGTGTGTAAATCTAATACGGGCGATCAATTAAACCAGGCATGGGATTCACTAGTGTAATCATGGATTACAAGGTTTTTTTAAAGTTACTCTTAATTTAGACCCCACAGAATTTTTTTAAGATTATCGGAGCAGCAATGTAGGTACGAACATTTGTTATTGTTGATTTGACAGTTATGTCATCTGCATTTGAAATTAGCTGTCAACGAGTGCTTAACTCGCGTATGTTGCTTTACATTGCGCGCCGAATTATTTTGTATGGAAAATTTTGTTGCTCTGATTTTGAGTAAAAGTTATTTGAATGTACTTATTATATCGTAAACTAACACCCCTTAAGAGATTCGCCCGTATTAGACTTACACCCTGTATAAGGTCGCCAAAACATAAGTGCATTCCGTGAATCAAAAATCACAAGGTATTCTTTCAATCCTTTTCAGATGCCTGGTCCCAGAATGCGAGGCCGCAAACAGTACCGACTTCCACGCGAGTTGGACTTCCGCCGCCCTTCCCCCACACGGGCGCGCGCACCGCTGCTCGCGGCGGGTCCCGCTTGACCCCACCCTCCCCTGCGAGGCCGGTAGCGCCTATAGTGAGGATGTGGTGGCTTGCGACCAGTGGTTGTACGCGTCTGCTAATACTATCGTCACTGAGGTGAGTCCCGCTTTACCCCAACCTCCCCTGCGAGGTAGCGCCTACAATGATGTGGTGGCTTGCGACCAGTGGCTGTACGCGACCGCTAATACTATTGTCACTGAGGTGAGTCCCGATCGGCCGCACCATCCCCTGCGAGGCCAACATTAAATTAATTCCAAATCACGCTTACATCGTCTAGTTCAGTCTAGTCCATTAGGTAAGGCCTACTGCCGCGAATTTTGAATCCTGGAAATTTGCGTTGGCAGGGACGAAGCACTATATGAAGGGCCCACGTAAAGAACATGTATAGTAAATTCAAATTACAGTAGGAAAAACCAGCTTACTGTTAACAGAATAAGGTGTGAATTTGCCCTGATTTTTTGATTGGACTTGTTTTTTCCGTGGATCCTTCATAATTATGTAGTCGTAAAATCGCTACACCAATTCTTACTAGGGAACTTTCTACTTTCTATTATGGATGTTGGTGAAAAGGACCTGATTTAAACAAGGGGTCTATACAGTGTGTAAATCTAATACGGGCGATCAATTAAAACAGGTATGGGATTCATTAGTGAAATCATGGAAAACAAGGTTTTTTTTAAATTACTCTTAATTATGACCCCACAGATTTTTTTTAAGATTATCGGAGCAGCAATGTAGGTACGAACATTTGTTATTGTTGATATGGCAGTTATGTCATCTGCTTTTGAAATTAGCTGTCAAGGAGTGTTTAACTCGCGTATGTTGCTCTACGTTGCGCGCCGAATTATTTTGTATGGAAAATTTTGTTGCTCTAATTTTAAGTAAAAGTTATTTGAATGTACTTATTATGTCGTAAACTAAGACCCGTTAAGAGCTTCGCCCGTATTAGACTTACACCCTGTACATTTTTTTCTTCTGTTTTCCATAGTATTTAATAATTGCAATGACAATCAATGCGTAAAAACGTGACCAACTGACCATCCACCGTTCGGTCCAATTACCGCTATTGTCGTGTAATTGTTGTAATTGCTGCAAAAAGCGGCGATGGAAACTTAGTAGTCGCTGTTCTTGTTTTTCTGGCGGAACCGTCAACTCAACACGGCCAAGTTAACTTGTTCAGGGCTGTTATTGACATGCATCAAAATGTAGGTTTATTAACCCTTTGCAGGAATGACTTACATACTCGTACGTACATGAATAAAAGGATATTCAAAACGCGCTTTTTTACTGCCACCTACTTGTACTTGAAGAAAAGTAATAATGGATACTTTGTTTAAGAAACATCGAACATTGATAAAATAATGAATATTTACCGTATGTAATTCTAATAACAATCTGGTGTTCGCGGTAGGCTTCAAAGTTTGAAAGTACAAAATTCGTCCAACATCTCCTGAAACTACTAGACATCCATGAAGCCATGAAAGATTCCATGAAGCTAGAGAGATCCTTAGAGATAAGTTACAAACAAGATTGATTTTAAAGCTTCTACAGTAAGCTTCTTTCTAAGTATTCTGCGTTCTGCGTGATTTTGAGGTCGTGATCCCGAATGACAAAAAGTGATGAAGATGCCCATTTCGACAACTATTTTCTTTGGACCTACAACTTTGATAATAAAATCTGCATTCACAAAAAAAACCTCTGGACCTCGTCTGCCGAACAAATGGAAAAGGGGATTTTC
Source organism: Thaumatotibia leucotreta (assembly GCA_025490895.1). Taxonomy (NCBI): domain Eukaryota; kingdom Metazoa; phylum Arthropoda; class Insecta; order Lepidoptera; family Tortricidae; genus Thaumatotibia; species Thaumatotibia leucotreta. The sequence continues at coordinate 17,590 of JALPQI010004409.1, read as the reverse complement.
CAGTCTACGATATTTTTTCCATAGGAAAAGTTATCCAGTAAGCATGATTGAAACGTTTTATCACGACTCAAAATACGGTCTGAATGCACCTTTACTTAGTACTACTCGTAGTAACTGAGGTTTAGCATATGATTGGCGCAACGGTATATCACCCCGAGATAGACTTCCAGTCTTTTACTAACTATATAGATAAAAGAGAGACGGATAACCTTTTTCGCGGCGACATTCTGTCCATCATCAGCCTATGATAGTCCACTGCCGGACGTAGGCCTCTCCCATTAACTATGCGTATAAACGCATTAGGAGGAAAATACCCATAATCCCCACGCTGGGCAAGCGGATTGGCGATCGCTGTAATGTGTCCACTATGATGACGCTGCTGCCCATCATCAATCTTTTATCAAATAATGGTCAGTGACACTTCAATCCCTTAGTCGACTCTTACGACACCCGCAGGAGGAGTTGGGGTGGCGACAAATGTATTCTTATTGCCGTCACCACACATTCTGTCCAATCTGCACCAATCATGTGCTAAGCCTACTGTTTAGTTAGAAAGGTATTTACGCATTTAATGTTCCTTTATCTGTTCGCAAGATAAATGCAGCCAGTCTTTGCCAGTTCTCGTAACGTGTGAAAGTGTGAACTACTTGCGTTACGTAAGTGATGTGTCTTATCTGAGGAAGCCCACGTAACACACAACACAACTTCCCTTCATTAGAGATAAGTCGTTTGACCTCTTGAGTCCAGAAGTATCCTTTGTTCAATATTTATCACTTATTTATACTACTCGTAATAACCATTTCATTATAGATAATTATGGATTATTGTTTACCTACAGTAAAAATAGTAATTAAGGATAAGTAATGCATTTATGAGCCGCGTGTTCCGTCGGCTCGTTGGGTCGACGACATTCGTAAGATTGCGGGACACTTCTGGGTTAGATTGGCTCAGGACCGAGATGAGTGGCGTACTAAAAGAGAGGCCTATGCTCAGCAGTGGGCGATAAATGGCTGAAATGATGATGATGATGTGGTGACGGTAGTAAAGCCGCGTTTTCACCTACTGTTATGATTCGCTTCGCATTCGTTCGTTCTTGGGCAGATGAAAACAATAATTCACATAGCAAAATGTTCGTTCGTCAACCCATTTAATGTGCATTAGACCAAACGAGCATTCGCTCATTTTATCTCCACTCTACGAAATCAACGAATTTCGACGAATCACGTTTTGTGTATCGAACGAATTTCGTAGAGTGGGGGATAGAATGAGCGAATGCTCGTTTGATCTAAATGCAGCTTTACAAGCGAATGCTCGCTCAGAACACTAGATGAAAACGCGGCTTAAGAATACATTTGTCACCACCCCAAATCTTCCCGTGGGTGTCGTAAGAGTCGACTAAGGGATCGAAGTGTTAAGGTGCATGCAGATTCTCCACTCTACGAAATCAACGAATCACGTTTCGTGTAATGATCGAATTTCGTAGAGTAGGGGGATAGAACAGCGAATGCTCTTTTGGTCTGCATGCACTTTACTGAATATTCCTTCCATCCGATACTTTTACACGCGAGTGTAGAAGATTGATGATGGGCAGTATTATTACCACTATAACACCAAACCCGCGCAGAGATGACAACGACAGCAACATCTGTAATCTCAGGTCGGCCCTGACACTGTCCTAGTGAATAATTACCGTAATAATATGTACGTGGGAATTTGCATATTTATCATTCCAAGATAGCAATCTTCAACCAATTTCGTTACATGCATTGTGCGGTAGATAGCTGTTTGAATTGTATAGGTTTTACGTGGTTTTTTTACATAGAGGTTGAGATATAAAAGTACATACCCAATAATTTTAGAAGGTAAATTTCGAAGTCATATAACGATGAACTTATATTTTAGAATCATTAAAAAAAATTAAATCCTCACACTACAGAAATCAAATGAAAGGATTCCCTTGATATATCATATGATACAGTTTGCAAAACGCTTTTTTTATTTTCTAATTGACCTACCAAAAGTAGCCCTCATATTTAAAATTCATTTACTCGTATTTACGTTCCATGTCCATCGTAGGGTTGGGTCACCAAGTAACCTATGTGTGCCAAATTCCAACTCAATCGGTCCAGTAGTTTCGGGTTCAAATTGGCAGTAACAGAGGGACAGAGAGATACGCGAGTAATCCTTTAAGTGTTCCGTTTTTTACCTTTTGAGGTACGGAACCCGAAAAATAACAAAAATCAGACAACACATACAAATATTTAATCATTTTAGTTTAGGTACTTTACATAGCACTTAAATATTGAATGTCAACGTCATAAAGCTTAAATTAAAACAACCTACCTTCTACCTACACTAGCTCGAGAAGATTCAAAATATCTAAAGTCAAATGACTGGAAACTTTAAAATGTCTTATTTGTACACTGTAAAGGTGCATTCAAACCAAAAGAGCATTCGCTATTCTAACCCCCTACTCTACGAAATTCGATCGTTACACAAAAAGTGATTGGTTTATTTCATAGAACGGGGGATAGAACAGCGAATGCTCTTTTTGTTCGAACGCACCTTAAGAAACAGACAGACATTATTGCAAGTCCGACCGTGACACTGCCTTATACAGAATGAGTATACGTAAGATGTGGGTGTTTCTCACACGCGATATCATCTTGGAGATCGCACGCGCAGGTTACGCACGGGTGCGCCAGACTTAACAATTCGTTCGTGGTTCTCTCGATCTTGTGAATTCGTACGTAAGCATGACTGAGAGGCAACACTTCGTTCGTGGTTTCTGTGGGTTCTGCGCGCTGGGGTCGAGTAACATACCGTCGCTATTCCTACTTACTCCAACTTGTAACTCATTTGTTGGGAATATTACCCGTATTCAAAGAGAAAGAAAGGTGAAATTTCCATGAATTCATTGCTGTAGATCCGAGATTAAAGGGCAATGGAGAGGGCTATGCTAGGAGTCTCTCTGCGAGATCGGATTAGAAATGAGGCCATCCGCAGCAGAACCAAAGTAACCGATATAGCTCTCCAAATTGCTAAACTAAAGTGGCAGTGGGCGGGGCACATTACGCGTAGAACCTATCGCCGTGGTTAGGCCCCTCACAAGGTGGACTGATGACCTAGTGAAGGGCAGCCACGCAGCGAACACATCTGCCGAATGCACCCGGAATGATAGGCCGAATTAAACTGGACCCGACAGGGTAGGTTTTTGGGTCACGGGCACACCAAAAAAGAGAAGACGAGCCGACCTGAACATATTTCGTAGCAAATAAACCGTGACAAGAGGCGTAGAACAGTGAAAGCCTTTGCACATAAGCTGGACACAATACCTAGATGCTATGAAAAAGTGGGCGCATTGCAGTACTTACGCAATCTCATGTGACCTTTAAACGTTCGCAAGATAAATGCATCCTTAGGCACTGCACTGGTCTCACCGCGAGCTACTAAGCTATGAACTATGGGCTTTTAAAATAAACACGAATAAAAGATACCTGACTCCCGTGTAAATAATAGAGACAGGGCGATACTTGCCGAGCTATCAGCTATCACCGCCGGGCGAGTATCGCCGTGTCTCTTTTTATCTTTTGTTCGTGTTTATAGCCAATAGTTCATAGCTTAGTAGCTCGCGGTGAGACCAGTGCCTTAGATTTAGTATCGACATTTCCTTGCCGCACGAGTAATGTCTCTATAATTGATTACACACAAGAAATAAAATAGCCATGTATTCGGTAAAATACAAATCGGATTATCCGCATGACCCTGCAATCCACGTATTAAAACCTCATAAAAATCACAAAACTAGCCAAGTGATAATGAACTTTATGTCGTAATCATAAGGAGCTATGAATTACGGATCCGGTCATTGGTTCGACCTTCACCTCCAAACGCATCCACCCGATATTGTCAGTGAAGCGTGATCTGATGACAATGCTTCGTGACAATGATTCGACAAAAACTAAATCGATGTAGGTACTTAAGAACATTATCTGTCCTTATCCTAAATTAGTCGTAGTCTTTGCTAGTAATTCTTTGCTTTTGTGTTATGAAGGTAAAACGTACTGTGTTCTTGCTTATTTAGTTGGTATATAGTTTATATATTAGTTTATGTAGTTTGTTATCGATATGCGTCTCATGTAGTCTATGTATTTTATTTATGAATTATACATATTTCATTGTTCCTTTTTTTTTTTTTGTTTGCACTGCCCATCCATTAAAGTTTCTTTTCGCCATTTCACTATCCAAAGGTTGTCTGGAAGAGATCGCTCTTTAGCGATAAGTCCGCCTGTTGTTACCTACTTATTTAAGTAAAATGAATGTATTTCTGTTGCTTTGTTTTTGTTTGTAAGTAGTGCAACAATAAAGAGTTTTATTATTATTATTATTATTATTACTTACGGAATCACGATCTTTTTTCACTTGTTTTTTGGGAGCTTGATGATATCACTGCTTTTAATTTTCAATTGATGTCACATGCAGTTTGTAAGTCTAATAAGTAAATAAAATTAAAATCAGGCATCTATATTCATTACTGTAGTCAAGAGGTGTAATGATGACACGCGATCGAAATCCGTTTTTTGAATTACCAATCAATGAGCGCTTAAAAAATCGTTGTAAAAATATTACATCACGGACCGATTTAAATTATATGCTAATCCACATCAAGAGATTCGCCCGTATTTACGCCGTGTGTAAAATTATATCCTGTACCTACTTAAAATTAAAAAGTATGGGCGAATTTCACGCCAAAGACAGACCTCGGACAGATGGAGATAATATTATACTTATTCTGATCCTTGAACATTTTTTTTTCATATATGACATCGTATCGTATTCATTCTATCTTCATATTAGGATTTGAGTTTCATGGTATACAGGATTTATAGTAAACCTGAAATAAGGACTCTTAAAAATATAAAAATAACACGCTCAGTCTCGCGACTTTTTAAATAAGTACAATATATAAAGAAGAGGGGCAAATCTTGTCTTATGTCTTAAATCCACAAGACTGTAACAGTTACCAATTTTTTGTGTGTTTTTGTATTAATTTATGAACTTTAAGTCTCCGTATATGTGGCCTAGCCCTATAGGCAGATATGTGAACACTTAAATCTACGTAATAATACACATAAGAACACCCAAAAGAATTGGTAACAGTTGTTACAATCCAGTGGATCCAGCCGTAAAAATCTTAAAATTAACTTGACTTTACCAGCAGTGTGTTTATTGCAGTTCAACCTGGCCTGCCAGGAGTGGAAGCGAACGCTGGTGGGCACCATCCATAACATCGGCATGTTGGTGTCGCTGCCCATCCTTGGCTACGTCTCTGATCGGTGAGCTCTTTCATTTTATATTACCTCCATTATCAGAAGCCTATGCTAGTCCACTGCTAGACGTAGGCCTCTCTTATGAACTATGCGTACAGACGCATTAGGAGATGAATACGCATAATCGCCACGCTGAGCAAGCGGATTGGTGATCGCAGTAATGTGTCCAATATGATGTCGCTGCTGACCAACATCAATCTTTTATCAAAAAATGCTCCGTGACACTTCAATCCCTTACGACTCCCGCAGGAGTTGTGGTAGTGACAAATGTATTCTTACTGCGGTCATCACACGACCACCTCTAATTATATTACGCTAGAAATGGAAGAAATAAGTAAAAGAGTAAGTTATATTTTACGAAAACCAGATAATGACCTATCCAAGCAAGGTCTGCGCTGCGTAGCTCCTGGGAAAAGGAAGTCGGATCGGCACCACACCACCTGGAGACGCACAGTGGACAAGGAGGCTGCGCCAATTGCCTGGACGGGAAGTAGCTCAAAGACCCTGCGAAAGATCGAGCCAAATGGAAACTTCATAGAGCCTCCCTGATGAGAGATAGAGCACGAGTATGAGTAAGTTTTAGGCAGAGAATTTGCCTAAAACTTACTCATACTTACTTAAAAGTGTAATTTGTGATGGTCATTGTATGTCGATCAAAATTTATCGCCAGAATCGAAGCAAAAGGACTATCTTTCAAAATGCTTTCCTTCCGTTGTCGGTCGTCTATTATTACCCTTATTTTTTTATCATAAGCACAATTCTCATAATTTTTAAGGTTGTTGATTTAAACTTTCACGATTAGGTATCACTCATATTTTAAAGACAAACGGGTCTTAATCACGTAAACTTACGTTTAATTATATCCTGACGTTTCGGGCATGACGTTACACCCGTGGTCGCAGGCAGTCATGCCCGAAACATCAGGATATAATTAAACGTAAGTTTACGCGATTAAGACCCGTTTGTCTTTAAAATATTTTTAAGGGTGATTGAAATATTTTTGTCCAATAAATATGCGCAAACGGCGCGTCTGTTCTTATTGCACAATATATATACAATATATACCTTTTTTTGTAACTGTAACTCTGTATTTATCGCACCGCCTACATATTTTCTGCTTTGCCCGAAGGTTGACTGGTAGAGAATGCCTTGTAGCATTAAGCCTGACTCACAGGCGGTATTGAACCCTTAAGTCTAAGGAGAGACTTCGCCTCCTTATGTGTGTTCTATCGTCTGTACAATGGGTTGCGCTCTGAAGAACTGTTCGACATGATGCCAACGTCCACTTTTCATCATCGCACCGCTCGCCACCGACTGGGCGCTCATCCTCACACCTTGCAACCTAAATGGTCGCGCACCGTGCGGTTTCAGAGGAACTTCCTCCCGCGGACGGTCCGTCTGTGGAATGAGCTCCCTGCCGAGGTTTTGGACTACAGTATGGGGTTCTTCAAAAGAGGAGTGTACAAGTTCTTATTGGGTCGGCAACGCGCATGTGACACCCCTGGGGTTGCAGGCGCCCATAGGCTACGGTGACTGCTTTCCATCAGGCGGACCGTATGCTTGTTTGCCACCGACGTGGTATAAAAAAAAAATGCCCGCCTTTTGTACAATTGTATTTTTCTTTTTGTGCAATAAAGAGTAAATAAATAAATATATTTCACACCCTTGAAGTAAGGTTGTAAAGGAAGGTCTATAGTTTGGCTTAGTACAGATGATGTGTTTTTTAGGCTCTAGTGCGAGAAGTGTGTCATTTTACGTCAGGTTCAAAACTTCGGAGGGCCATCTGTACTAAAAAAACGCCGTACAAGAGACGTGCAAAAACGAAATTCGTAACTCGTGTCCATTTAAAACACAGGGAGTGTTTTAAAACATCGCCACTCGTTTCGAATTTCATGTTTTTCGCACTTGTGTCGTAATGTAGTATTTCATTAATTCCAGTTGGGGCCGCAAGACGGCGCTGATCCTGTCGTGCGTGCTGGTGGGCGCCATCGGCTCGCTGAAGGCGTTCTCGGTGTCCTACGAGATGTACGTCGTGGTGGAGTTCCTGGAAACGGTGGCTGGAGCTAGCGCCTTCCCTGCTGCTTTCATCATGAGTGAGTTGTTCACCTACTTTTACACTAATAAGACTTCATAATATTTAGATTAGGATAGATGGCTATCGCCTTCCTAGCTGAAATTTGGTTATGATATGTCAAAGTCAAAGTCAAACTATTCTTTATTCAAGTAAGCTTAATAATAAGCACTTTCGAATCGTCTGACATGAGAGAAAAAAATCTACTACTGGTTCAAACCCTACGCCGTTCCTGAGAAGAACCAGTAAGAAACTCAGGTGGACTTATTTTTTCAAAACAATATAATAATACATCTTATTAAAATAACATGCATTAAAGAATGTATTACATAAAAAAAAAAGATTATTACAGACATTTTTATAAAGACAGAAATAAATAAAGGACCATAATATTAAACAAAAATAATTATTATTGTACAAGTTCGCAACATTATTAAGTATCTATATCTAATACTACTAGAGATGTAAAGGTCCTCTAGTTGTCAGAATAAAGAGATATTAAGATTTAGAGATGTAAAAGGTCTCTAATCGTCATGATTTTAACAATAATAATAAAATAGAAAATTAACAATTTAGTGACAATCACAAAGCAACTATTCTTATTATTTAAAAGACAACAGCCAATACCTATTTAAATATGACATCACAGTAAAATAAACTCTAATATTAAATTAAACTAGAGATGTATATTCTCTAATGTCAATAATACATAATTTTGGAGATGTAAAGTGTCCCCAATGTCAGTTAATAAATAATAATAATAATGATTTGGAGGTGTAAAGAATCTCCAAATGTCAATAAAAAGTAAATAAAAAGGTATATGAAACAAATGTTTCATGTCAGAAGACAGTTAAACTAAAAGTCTTGTGAACTAGTGCTACAGAATACATAATTATTATGTATCCAATAAGTCAAAATTTTGCTATTGCTCCATGGTGAAATAAATATTAAGTGTGGAGATGTAAAAGGTCTCCACGGTCAAAGAAATTAAATGCTAAGAATAATAAATAAAATTAATAATTTTGGAGGTGTTAAGGCTCTCCAAACGTCAAAAAAAAAAAAAATTATAATAATAATAAAGAGACTGTTAAGCTAACAGTCTTATAAACTAAGTCTACAAAATACATAACTAATATGTATTCAAGTCAATGTCATGTAAATCTAAGACAGCTCTTGAGACTGAAGACACGGCCATGGTTCCTCGTCATTCAAGTAATCGTCAACTTTATAATAACCCTTTTTGAGAAGACCATTTTTGATGTACATTTTGAATGAATTATAGGGCAGTTCCCATGCCTCTAAGGGTACATTGTTGAAAAAGGTAACACAGTTTCCAACAAACGACTTTTTTACCTTCTGTAGACGAAACTTGGTAACCAATAACTTATGCTTGTTCCGTGTGTTGCGGCTGTGAATGTCAGAAAGCTTTTTAAAGGATTTAATATTCTTATGTGTGTACAGTATCACATCCAGTATGTATTATGACTTACGTAAAGTTGCTAGTGACACTTTTAATTCAGATCCGGCCATTATTTTGAGATGTGGATTTTATATGTCTATGTGGTGTATGTATTGAATGTAATTTAATTATGTATAATCAAGCTAACTAATTGTAAACCTGTAATTACATAAAATCTCGTAGTGATCAATGATACGAGAACGTTTTATCAAATTGTGTGACATAACCATAAATAAAGGAAATACCAGATATGTCAAGCCCATACAAAAATATGCGACAGCCAAAATATACCTCGACACTAGGCAGCGTTAGTAAATTTTGCCTGTTGAATAATTTCAGCACTAGTTGGCGTTAGTTGTCATACATAAGGATTAATACAGCTTGTATAATATTTGGACTTACAGTGACATCTAGTGATGAGTAGGTAGTATTGCTTCTGGTGTACCATTGTCGGCCCTACTACTTGTCAGTAGATGTCGCTTTATGATATATATTGAAAAAACATGATTACAACACAGACATTGCATCAGTTGCGGAACACATTCGTGCGATAATGTCTAGGACTCGAGTGATGAAGACAATATTTTGCTATATATTTATTACAAAAACAAGTGGAAATATAAAAAATGATTCTGGATGCATCCGTATACCTTATAATAATTTAAGTTTTTTTTTTCCAATCTCAATCCACTACTTTTCTGTTACCTTTTTCACCTTCTTCACGCGGAAAGCTGATCGAGAGACCTGGCAACGAGGCGCCGCCGCCGAGCGGGCGAGGCGACCTCCGCGAGCTGGAAATGCATAACCGCTCGCGCTCGCGCATGTGGTGTACGTCACGGGAACGGGACAAATTTAATTGCACGCGCAACTCTAACAAGGAAGGTTAGGGTACCCAACTGTCCGACTTCGATTTGATTCATTTTGATATAATATAATGTTATAGAGTAGTCTAAAATAACGGACACGTATTTTTTTTGCTGCCCAAACTCAACCTGTTAGGAAAAAAAACCGGCGAATTGCGAGTCGGACTCGCGCGCGAAGGGTTCCGTAAATCCGTACCATTATCAATTTATTATTAAAAAAATACAGTTAAATCAACCTACCTCTATATTTACCCATAACATATATTTTTTTTGAATTTTATATCGCGTAGTTTAAAAAGTAGAGGGGGGGACACATTTTTCAGACTTTGAGAGCTGATATCTCGAAAACGATTTGCTTAAATGAAAATGAGATGTAGGTATAATCCTTCATATCATTTTCAAAGACCTTTCTATTAATACCCCATACGCTTATATGTATACATCTAAAAAAATGTTTTCACCCCAATGTTTTTTTTTACAATTTAGTATCATAATCCTGTAGCGGTTCATACAACACATATCCTGAAAGCCGAGTGTAGGTTATAACTTTTAAAAAACGTCTCAATCGCGTTTACGTTTTCGTCGTCAATTTCATACAAATGACGATCAAAAAGAAAACTTTTTTATAGGTTATTACCTACACTCGGCCTTCTGACCAAATTTCGGTACTGTAGCATTTATAGTTTGCGAGTAAATCGGCTGTGACAGACGGACAGACGGACATGACGAATCTATAAGGGTTCCGTTTTTGCCATTTTGGCTACGGAACCCTAAAAATGGCCTTCAAAGTACTGAAAATTGAGCAAACTTTCTAATTTCTAACTTTCTAGTTTTCTTAAAAAAAATTGATAATTAACAACGGGTTTCGTTATTTTATGTTGGAGAACATGAATAAGGAATAGGGACGTGTTCTGTCATTTCCCCACAAACTCAATTTTTATATAAAAAAACACATGTCAAAGTTTCATAAATTTCGTCGCTACACTCACTTCCTAAGTCTAAGGCCTCTGAGTACTCGTAGACGCTCGAGCGGCTGCACACTCATTGGGCGCCTACACCCAAATTGTTCCAGTTCGGAGATTGCATTTTAAGATGTCTTAAACATGAAAATATGCTACAATATCATACATACAGAAATTACATCATATTTGCAAGGGCCGATAGAGAACAAATTCGTAAAGGATTGAAGTTCGCTTGATAGAAATCGACCACGAAAACATGTCTAATTTTCGAGGAGTTTTTATTTCCTGACGTTACTTTGCATGCTATAATATTAATAATTTAGTATTTTGTAGCTTAAACTAATGCCGAGCGATGATAGGCGTAACTTTTTTTATAGGTTGTCATGTTTAAGAGATAGAGAGGTAAAATGCATTTTGCGTATAGACCCCTTTTATTTCGCGCGCTGTGTTCTCTCCCGTCGCGCATTTCGCGCGATTTGCTATATCTTCTATTTGCATCCGTGGGCGCGGCAAGTCGCGATCACTCCGTTGAGACGAGAGGACTATGCTTGACGAGCTCATGCCGGTAAAATGAATTTAATTAAGTCGTTAAAAGTTTGTCTCACATTTAAACCGTAGTTTTGAACCATTGGGTAATATGACTAATAAATAAAACTTCATTCAACAAGTTTTTCATTCATCATTAACGAAAAACATTCTCTCATCAGATTTTATAGTGTAAACGAGGGACATACATGCAGTATAAGCAAAAATAGTGGATGAATTTTTTGGATCGCGTAGGTTTGTATAAATACTATTCGTAAGTCGCAAGACTCAAATTTTCAATCGAAAACGAGGAAGATCGACCATTCGCGTCAACTTCAAAAATAACAGTTTTCCTTGTATGAAAAATTGGCTTCCTTGTAACCAAAAAATGTTTAGCATGTGTACAGGGTGGAAATTCTTTTTGGCTAGTAGTTACCTACGCGAAAATGGTCTTGGACTTGGAAGAGCTTCCTTTGATTTTAACTTAATGAAGATTGGCGTTTACAGATTTTGGAAAAAAACATACAGGGTGCGTGAAAATGGTAATTTGTGACAAAAAAAAATGTATGCCAATTGATCCTGTTTCTGTTCAGGATCAAAAGCTTGTATGGGACCAAAAAAAATTTTCGACTAGAAAAGCCACAAATCATGAACTTAATTTCCCATACAAATTGTATGAAAATTAAAAACTATACTTTTCACACCACCTATTCGAATACGGGTCTTTTCTTCCCTGCTAGGAGGGATCAAAGTGGTACTTTTCTGTTCAAGGACTTTCTATTGCCAGCCTAAAAAATTACAATGAAATATGAAAATGAACAGTAAGTCGTTCATAATTGATAAAAATTTCTTCAGAATCGATTATTTGCATAAATATTAAATATGTGATATATCTATTATTTTCTCATAGGTGGTGTGAAAAGCAGTATGTGTCACACGGTATCAAAATTATTTCGTCTTGGGCGTTAACGCTTGAATCCTTCATTACGCTCAGAATTCCACTTTAGGATCCCTCCCTACGGTCGGGATTCAATTGTGGAATCCGTCGCTCTATTCAAGATTGAATATACGCCCACTTCGGAAATATACCATTTAGATCCCTTGTGACACAATCTACTATTTCACGCTTATTATTTTTATGCCAATCGTGACAGATAAAAGACACTTTTTTCCCATAGTAAAATTATGAAACCAGTTTTCTTGAATCTTTGTCTTCTTTGTACATCGCCGTAAGGTGACCCCTAGGAAACTATTGGTACTGGATAGGAATGGAATCGATGGGCATAAAAAATAAAGGGAGTTTTTTTTCATACAATTTGATTGTGAATTTGAATTTTTGATTTGTGGCTTTTCTAGCCGAAACATTTTTTTTGGTCCCTTACGAGCTTTTGGTCCTGAACAGAAACAGGATATATTGGCGTCAAAAAAAAGTTTGTCTAAAATGACCATTTTCTCCCACCCTGTATGTTTTTTCAAAATGTGTAAACGCCAATCTTTATTAATTTAAAATCGAGGGAAAGTCTTTTAAGACTATTTTCGCGTAGCTACTCTGAATCTGGTAGTTGCCCTCACTGACCCAAAAATAATTTCCATCCGGTCCGGTATACAATCTGTTACCGGCGTCCGGGTATTTTTAAAAACCGGTAATATGAGTTACCTACCGTACTATAGTTTTATTAAGTTCAATAATATACCTAAACAAACATTTTCAGTAGCCTTTGCCCAATGATTTGATGTATACAGTATGTTACCGGCGACCGGGCATTTATTAAAATGCGTAACATGATTTGCCGGACTTTAAGCGTAGTAAGTGCAATAATATAACTAAACGTATTCAGTGGTGTGTGACCAACGGTTGTATGTGTACAGTCTGATACCATTAGGCAGTGATGATGGTTGCGTTTTTATTGTTTGTCGTAGTTTCTGTCACTTTTTAATATTAACGAGTGACACATGCCACGATAAACGCTGGACCATCAAAAGCCTCCAGATATAAATTGTCTGTAAGGTGTAAATGTTGGGGGTAGGGAGATGGTCACGTTCGGGTGTGCGTCGCTGTACTAACGGACGAAGCCTCAAGTCCGTCATACGCGTCCTTGTCGGCAGTAGGTCGAATCTGCCCCGTCTATTCTAATGGGTAGATCGCACCCCTCAGGCAATGCTGGTGACCATAACATAACATACATTTTTCAATGACATGTAAAAATGAATATTAGAGAGACAAATTCATATAGATACTTAAATACCTGGCTGCCTCCTAGCCACGACCAAGAAACAAATATTCGTGATAAATAAATACACAAATAATTTCCTCGCCGGTATTTGAACTCTAAACACTATACGTATAATTATGTATACCGAAATACGATTGAAAATAAGTTGCATATCGAAAATAAGTTGCAAGAGAAAGATGGCCGAAATTTTCATTTTTCGAAGTTCGCTATAAGCCTAGAGGATTAGCTAACTAAATACATATAATACTTACATGCAGCAACTGGACCATCATGGAGGCTTTTATTGTCACTGAGTAACGAGATGAAGATTTTAGAATTTATAACTAACGTGAGACTCTAACATATTTAAATATTTAGCAAACGGGTTACTCACGCAATTTATGTCGATACAAACATACATACATGTTCGGCAATTATCGACGTAAATTACGTGAATAACCCGTTTGCAAAATATTTAAATGATGATGATGATGATACCTAGATGAAGATTTTTGACAATGTCCTGAGCACTATTTAATTAAAAAATCTAACTAAAGAAATGTAACTCCAATAAAAGCCCGCTTGATGGTAACAGACTGTATGTATATCAGTTATCACTTGAAATGTAGTAATAAACTCAAAGTGCGCCTCCGTGCGATCGTACCTATGTACAGTCGACAAAAAATGTGTTCTACCACTTTTAGACTTTATTATGACTAATAATTCATCATCATCATAATCATCATCATATCAGCCGAAAGACTTCCACTGCTGAACGTAAGCCTCCCCCAAAGATTGCCACAATGACCTGTCCTGCGCCACCCGCATCCAGCGGGGCGAGGCGGGCGGCGACGGGTGGTGACGGGTGGCAGCGGGGGGAGGCGGGCGGCGGCGACGGGAGGCGGGTGGCGGTGGGTGGCGACGGGTGGCGGCGGGGGGAGGCGGGCGGCGACGGGTGACGGGCGGCAGCGGGGGGAGGCGGGTGGCGACGGGGACGGTTGGTGACGGGTGGCAGCGGGGGAAGGCGGGTGGCGGCGGGCTGAGGCTGGAGATGGCGGGCGGCGACGGGTGGCGTTGGGTGTCGACGGGTGGCAGTGGCGGGAGGTGGGTGGCAACGGGTGGCAGCCACGCAACGCGCACGTACACGCATCTGGTGTGACCCAGCCTTTATGATTGCACATAATTATAAATAGTACCAATTCTATCTTTAAAAATATTGCCACGTTTCATATAGTTGCTCAGGCATATACTATGCGAGTGTACGAGCGGGAGGGCAGTAGGCGCGCCGTCACGTACAGGTACAGGGCAACAGGAGCGGGGCCCGCGGGTGAATTCAGATTTTTTCCTAGGTTGATGCCCGATCTTATAAACTACAATCAATTTCATTAATAAATTACCATCCAATTTTTTTTGTGCCCACGATAATTAAATGGCGGCAAATTTAAAATTTCAAACAGACGAATACGGGTGCATAAGGTATTTCTGGAATTATACGTTGCACTGGATGGATGAAAGGCGGCCACTTCATTTTGTCTTTCCTTTATACGTAATTTCCTACGGAGTTAATATTCTATACTTAAAATACCTAAATATATTAATATTTGTAAACTATGTACGATTAATATATTTATTAATAATCGTATTTTTTTCAACTATGTTGAATTCGAACGTAGGAATGGAACATTATCGGCGAAGGTCAAATGGAATTAAAAAAAAATGGTTTGGTAGAATAACCTCGCCAATCTCGCCATATTTCTTCGGTAAATTTGTTGCCAGCTGTAGCTACTGGTTAAGTGGCAAGTTGGCAACGTCGCTCGTTCGTTCGCTCGCAGTGGTGATTCTATTTTGCAAGTTACCTATTAGGCTATATGTAGACTATAATGTAATACTTATTATGATTATAGGTACCTATTACAAAACTTGACGCTTCAATCATGATATTTATGATGGTGAAATTTGTACCGTGAAGTCCGTGATTTATAATACGAGATACGAGTTATTACTGTTACCAGTGGCCGCTGTAGGCGCTGGACTACCTACCATAAAATTTGACAGAATCGTCATCAATATTCATTTTTAAATACTCCACGACATTTCTATATTTTTGTTTTCATATAAATAACTATAACTATAGTGGACACCACGCCACTACCGTTCCCGCAGTTCTAAAATTTCGCGCCGTGAGCATATTTTTGGGATTTTTATTTTTGCTGGTGCAAATATCGAATTTGACGGAAATGAGCCTATGATAGGCAACAGAGATTCAGGAGCGTATATTTAGGGATTTGCTAAACATCTAATAATTCATTTGGTGTTAAACCGTATCTCGAGCTCTATCTAAATTCTAAATCTACATATTAGCATCATCAGCCCTTCCGCGAAAATCGAAATCCGCAAATTTCGAGGATTAGTCCCGCTCATTGCCCGCTCACGACACCTTCGTTGGAGTGACAGAGAAAAATCTTCGAAATTTACGAATTTCGATTTCCGCGAACTTCGAAATCAGCAAATTTTGGGGATTTGTTACTGTCCTAATCAATTCAAGACGCTTTTGTTGAAATAACAGAGCTAGATGGTCTAAATTTACGGTTTTCGGAGTCTGTGGTAGGCTTTTTACTTAAAGTGCCAAAGACACGATGTATGTTTACAAATTTCGATAGTTATGGAAGATTGGAGTGACAAAGAAAAATCCTCGAAATTTACGAATTTCGTTTTTCGCGGTAGGGCCACAGGGCTTTATTTGCGGTTTTACACTTATATTCGCATCCTCTCTTATATTTTTGTGCAAAATTGATTTTAGTGACATCTATGGCCTCTTTTGTCCTAAACGGATCTATCCATTTAATGTTTTACTCCGATAGCAAGCTAAAATTCAATGACGAGATCATTAATCTATTGCACGATAGATGGCGTTTAAATGAATCAATGCTAATAAATTTAAAATCTTCATACATATATTTCTATTGTTTAAAAGGCTGTAAAATGATTTTCTTTGCTACGATATGTTAATTCAATTAAAAATATATATTGTCAGATACTGAGAGGGGAGAATATAAGCAGTCAAAATACGTTTATGTGCCAATGGCGCACGCGGCGCCATCTGTTAACGTTTTTGAAAAAGAATTTAGAGTTGTATGGGGCGAACAGTCTATGTATAAGTTAGTCTATGACATAACTGATAAAACGATGTTAAAAGTGATCTTTGGAGTCGTCAGCACCCTAGCTAAATAAACATGTAGTTAAGATAATGAAGTCTAAGGTCACACAATCTAAATAAGAGAGAAGAAAAGAGGAGACAAGTGTGGAGACACCACAGATGAGCTTAGTCTCATGAATCTCATGAGTCATGATGATACATTAAATAATAATATTCTGTACTTTAATTTCAGCCATTGAACTGCTCGGGCAAGAGAAGCGAGTGCTGACGACGGCCTTCCTCGGCATCATGCTGGTGATCGGTGGCCTGAGCTTCGCGCTCCTAGCCAAGACCTTCCAGTACTGGCGCACCTTCATCCTCGTTGTCTACCCTCCCTCGCTACTCTTCCTTCTTTACATATACTTCCTGCCAGAAAGCATCAGATGGCTACTCTCTAAAGGAAGAAAAGAAGACGCTTTGGAAATCATAACGAAAGCAGCGAAAATGAATAATGTGACGCTATCAGAAGACATGGTTAAACAGCTTCAAGAAGCCAAAGCACCTATAGAGGAGAAGAAAGAGGAATCAGGGCTATGGATGCAAGTCTTCAGATCGCCTATCATCATGCGTCGTCTTGCGATTTGTTCGTGGTGGTGGATTACCTGTACCTTCGTGTTTTACGGGCTGGCCATCAACTCTGTGTCGCTGGCGGGAGACAAGTACACCAACTACATGCTGGTGGTGTCGGTGGAGGTGATCGCGGTGGTCACCAACGCGCTGGTGCTAGACCGCATCGGCCGCAAGCGCACGTTGCTCATCGCGTACGTTGTTTGCGGGATTTCTTGCGTGGCCATCGCTTTTGTGCCTCCCGGTAAGTTTACTCACTAACGACCTGTTTCACAATCTCCGACTGACTTCTAATCTATCCTTCACATCAAATTATCGGTACCCTTTTCCGTAGGCATATAAAAGAAAAGAAAAAGCTAAAAAATATTGAACGGAGACAGTGAAACCGACCCTTAATTTAATTC